>JARYGA010019225.1:0-23528 GCA_030545235.1 Helianthus tuberosus
CGCACACATCGCACCGAACCGCACATGTCTCTCTCTCGGCCCAATCGTGTTATTTCGAACTCGGGACCCAAGGGCGGCCTAAGGAGGGGTTCGGCCCACTCTCTTTTGCGCATAACATTATGGGGTGGGTGTTTACTTCTCATAATTTTCAAAACACAAACACACACAAACCCTAAGCTCTCTCTCCTTCTTCCCTTGGAAACCCGACAACAGGCCCCTAACTCGAAGCCCCATCTCGATCAAGCTCGTCACATCGCACACTTCCGGTTAGTGTTACATCATTGTTAGTTGATATGATCTTGATGTTGTGATATTATGTGATGGTTAGGGTTTCATGCTAGTAGATACGTTGATAAAATTGTGATCAAGAATTGGACATATGTATATATATATATGTATATATATGTATATGTATATATATATGTATATATATATATATGTGTGTGTGTGTGTGTTGAAACTGTTTTTGTTGATGATTAGAAACATGCATTAGCAAAACTATGAGAAGGGATTGTATGATGATCTATATTGATCTAGAACCGAATACATGTTAATGGGTTGTTAATCTTGAATGAATGTTTGGATGATTAGTTTGTTTTGGCATGATGAACTGTATAATGATTTATTTGATGGCTAAGGTTGCATGTTGGTATTAGAAATCATTGATCTGATGGTCCGGTTAAATATTTTGAATGCTTGATTATGTTCATGATTAGATGATGATTAGGAATATGCATGATTGTTGCTAAAACTGTTGGTTTGATCTGATTTGGAATTGCCAAACTTGTTTACGGATGTTATGGAAATTATGGGCTGCAAATAAGGAAGATAGTTACATTCTTGGTCTCGACATGGGTTGCGAGCCGAGACCTCATGGTCTCGACTCGAGACCACATCGGCACACAAACAACAAGACTCGAGAGCCTGGTTGCGGGTCTTGTTGCGACTCGAGACCTGACTCGAGACCATCTTGTCTCGACTAGTACATGCATGAACCGAGACCGCACAGTCTCGACTCGAGACCGTACAGTCTCGACTCGAGACCACCTATTCGCACACTTGCTTTGGACTCGCACATCTGTTGCAGGCCCAAGAACTTGGATCGCACACTTGGGCTTCGTATGTTTACATAGATATTACCGTTAAGTATGTTAGGTGTTGTTTATTAACTGTCATGATGCTGTGTATATGCCATGATCAAATCTGTGTATGTAAACTGTTAGTATACGTGTAGAAAACATACGTACATTACTTGGTTTGAACCTGACTTGTGTGGTAACCATATTAGGACGTGGTTGACCACAATTAGCTCAAGTGACCCTCTTTTATCTGCCGAGCTAATCTAAGGTGAGTTCAAACTTTCTACAAGGCATGGGATTCCCGGTGGTTTGGGAATGGGTTAAGGAACGATATTAAAATCCTGCGTACTCTCCTTGGGTAGGGTACGTACCTCCATCCTCCATGGGAAGGATGACAACATTAAATCCTGCGTATTTTCCTTAGGTAGAATACGTACCTCCATCCTCCATTGGAAAGATGACAACATAAAACTTACTAGACAAAACCCTATCATGAAGTCCCTCATTTTTATATCGACATAATCGTCGGGCCATTGGCGAACGGGTCATTAGTTAAATAGCACTATTAGGTCTGACAAGCCTCACACCGTGCCGCAGAGGACGGGAGTGGACTAATGTACTTGGGCACTTAGTCAATGATGATAGACATTGACGCATGGCACATAAACATGACTCCAGTCAGTAGTCGATATGGTAACAGGTCTAGTGGTTTACAAGATGGGGTAGCCCCCACTGGTATATGGTTTGGGAAACAAGGAACTGGTTAAAGCATGGTTTTCGAAATAACTTATGGTTTTTGTAACAACTCTAAAACAGACAACCAACTGTGAACTCGCTCAACATTTTTGTTGATTCGTTGTTACATGCCTTGCAGGTTGTTAGGTACTTAGCTGGAGCTTGCATAGCAGCGAAGGAGTCATTGTGGGACATGGACCATTGTGTGCCATGTTAAACTTTATGAACTTTAAACTTACATTTGGGTTTTGAACTTAACGCTTCCGCTGTTAACTTAGGCTTTACTTATTTGGGTGACACTAATCATATTTATTGTGTTGGGTTTTATTTACTTATTTATATTGTTCAATATGATTGGTGGCTTGATCTTGGTCAGTCACGCCCCCCTGCGGTGATACTTCGCTTATGGATTTTGGGGGTGTGACACTCACGATGTTAGAATATACTGAATGTTGGACCAAAAGTGCTTATATCAAATTTTGTGATCATCCAATAGATAAGAGTTGAAAGGCTAGTAATTAAAGATTAAACTTGATTCAAATTCATCCCATCTTAAAGTCAATTCCCATGAGAATAGAAAACCAAATATCCCATGCATGTGTAGTGTGTGTTTAGTTGGGAACCAATAACGAAGAACATGGCTCACAATGAAGGCTCAAATCATTATTTAAGCTTACTTTCGACATCCTCAAGTGACTAGATTCACCGCAGAAGCATTTGATAATCTTTTATCCATACATTCTATCCAGTATGATGTTTCAAGAAAAATATGAACCCAACTTGAAAGTTAAGAAGTTAATGATTATTAAACTGTTTAATCATTTAGAATCTTCACCTATGATGATTGAATATGTTACAATGGATTAATTTATGCTAAATTAATGAATTGGTAAATCATCCATGGTGAGTATTAAACACAAACCTAATTTCTATAAATTAGTGATAACTAGGCTATCCATGGTTATTCTTGTTGAAAATTGCTCAAATTTATTCTTAAGTGTGATTTTGAATAAAATGGTATTTAAATTTTCACTAATTAATGAAAATTACCTAAAATCACTATTGAAGTGATTTTAAATTGAAATATTTGATAAAAGTATGAAAGCGATGTATCTCAATAAAATGGGTGCTTTATGACAATACTAATTAAAAGTGCCAAACTAGTGTATTGGCTAGTAGTACTTTTCCAACTGTGCTTAAGGATTAACAGGTATATGTATAATTGGAGGTGATTGAACTAGAATTTGTAAAACTTGTACTAAATAGACCCATTTGGTGTAAACACGAGTTAAATAGTCTACATACAATTCTTGAAGCTAGAAAGGTAATAAAATAGAAGCCTATTGTTGAACATAATTAAATTGAGTTGGGTTAGTGATAAAGTTGGTCAATAGAGTTAATAGGGGTATTCAATGACTTAGGTGTTATTTTGGTTGAGTTTTAGGAAATGTGTAGTGGGGTGTGATCCACATGCCATGTCACCCTTGGGGCGTAACACACCACAACAAAGGTGCCACCTAGTAGCATTTCTGGTTGGGACGTTCGCCCATAATTGGTCGTGAATTGAAGGTGGTGAACATGCTAGTGGTTTAACAAAAATTGTAGCCGCTGGCTACATTTAAAAAATGATTTTTAAGTTCTATAAAGTACCTTAGCCATTTACATTTTTTTCTCAAAAAGAAACTAAATCTTCTTCATCTCTTTAACATTTAACCTTTACTAGAATAGGTTGTTCAGGTTCCCAAACACTCGTATAGTGGTGTGTTTGGTATGGAAAAAGCTTAGGATCTTTTGAGAAAATCTTAAAACTGGCAACTCATCCTGTGGATGATCAGTCAATCATCTAACCGATCAAAAATTGCATCCTCCAATGAACTAGATTCACCTTAAACTGCTCCGGACTCGCATTTACATTTAAATCTTAATGAAATTTCTGAGGATTGACACTAGAAGAGATGGAACCAGCTCGAACCAGCTCGTCCGCATGGGAGAGATAAAACCAAAATTAAAAACAGAGCCTCGTCTTCTACTACATCTACATGTTCAACTAATTTCAAGATCAAAGCACATATCAAAAGTGTGAATCGACTACTCGGGTTTAGAGTGGACAAATGAATCGATGTTGATCTTACTTTCCTTGAGAAAGACGTATCATGTGACAACTGAGATTTTTAAGGTTAACCCCGTTAACACAACTCCGTTATATTTAACATGAATTAAAACATTCATTATAGAATTTCACTTCATATTGGTTGGTTAAGTGGGTCAGTTAGTACATGAACACTCACGTAACAACAATTCGGCGAATCAACCGAATTACCAAACTGCACACAAGTCTGACCCGAACATTGGTGAAACATGGATATATTATTGCAAACATAGAAATAATAATATAATTGAGTGGAATTATATGTTATTTGATTACATGGACTACTTGTTAGTTGTTTCTCGTAATTGCGAACAATGTGCGTTTTTTGTGTGATCTAGCGTTATAAAAATATTTATTTTATAAACAAACTAGTGGGTTTTATTTTTATAGACTTGGGCTATTAAAAATTAGTAAAAATGGTATGATGGGCTTGTGTTAGCTAGAAAGGGCCACCAAAAGTTACAAAAGCCCACAAAAGGCCCACCCATAGGTTTTAATTAGTTAAAAAAACATAACCTAACCCTAATCCCCCAAATACGTATGGCAGCCCCACCTCCACCATAATTTCGAAATTATGTCTTCAAAACACCATTCCACTTTGATATTTTGCTTGCATCTTGCAATTGGTGGCTTTCATGATCGATTTCAATACCCTTTAATGCTTATAAGTAAGTTTTCTTGATCAATTTTGATGTTTGTCATGATTTAAAGATTCAGGTTTTGATTATAACTTGATATTGATGTTACTTGGTTGTTAAATTTGATGTATTTGGGGTTATGCATGATGTATAGGTTGGCTTTGGGGTAAACAAGATCATAAACACGTTTTTGGGAAGAGCTGAAAGTAACCAGATTATGTCCAAATCTTTACTGTCGACTTGTGTTGGCTGTGACGAGGTCAAAACATAACGAAATCCACTTTTTCTTGAGTCTAAAATATATTGTTTGGAAATACGTTTCAAACCCCTCTGGAATTGCATTTTTTCGACGTCATTTAATATTTTAAACGAATTATTACATAACAAAGGTCCAGGCTCCGTTTTCTGTCAGAATTTGCAGCACATTACGAATGTCATAACTCAATGGAGAAATTGAGATATCCCCTAAAATTTTACTGCAGATAGTTCCAGGTGTTGATGAAAATCTCCCACTGGAATTTCTTTAGAAGAGTTAACGAGGATTTTTAAATGATTTTTGGCGTAAACTATCATCAGAATGTTATAAATCAGACCTAGGTGTAAAGGATAATTTTTAGTGACTGTTCTGTAAGTATTCATGTTATGAGAAAAATACACAAGTATTCGTGAACTAAATGGCATGCTTTGTTTAAATATCATAATTTTCTGAGTTCGTTTAGTATTATGAATAAATTCCAGAAAACTGCCTAAAATCTGACATGAAACTGCAATGTGCTGAAAGTAATTGTAAACGTTTTAAATATGCATACATGTTACAACAAGGTGTTAAATGTTATTAGAAACATTAGCGGGTGTCAAACGGATATGTTATATGGAATAATATGATCACATGCACTAACTTACATGAATGGGTAATTGTATGTCAAACGTGATTCTGTGGCTATGTGTTAGAATACGTGTAGGATTACATGCATTAAACTAATTGAAACGCTAAACATATCAGAAATAGATTGACTATTCCTGATCGTCTTTCACGAGACAGCCGAGCAAACTAAAGTGAGTTCACAACCTTTTCCAAAAGCATGCGTTCCTAGTTTGGAACATCACTTTTTACGGTAGCCCTAGTTGGGGCTACACGCGTGTTCCTAATGGAACCACTTGAACATACTATCCACTGGAGGTGGAGTAGTACACTTGGACTAAACGAAAACTCTATCATGAAAGTCCCTGCATTTTTACCGATTAGATTGTCGCCGGGGGGGGGGGGGGATACGCAGGGTATTAGTTGATAGCGCTATTAGATTTCACAAACCTCACACTGCGCTGGGAGCTGGGCGTGAACTTTTAACCTTCACTTTTACATTAATGTTGAGAGACATTAATGAGGACACAAACGAAACGTCAGTATTTGGTTCATAGTTTAGTCATTTGACGAGGTTAGCTACCCAAGTCATACATAAACCCAAAAAGTTGTGAACTTTACTTTTTCTTAACTAAAATTTCTGAATTCGCCAACTTTATTATTGACACGTAGTTGCATGCTTTGAAGGTTAGTAGGTACAGATGGGACAGATGTTGCAACTCTTGGAGTGGTTTGGTTCGATAAACATTATGTTTTTAATTACTATTAAACTTATGGTTTTAAATTCTAGTTGGGTTTTAACTTTATTTCCGCTGCAACTTAAACTGTGGTTTGACAACTAAAACTTGATCGCTAATCATGTTGTAGTGATGTTTTTATGTTTTTAAATATTTGGTTTAACATGATTAGTGACTAGATGCTGGTCAGTTACACCCTTCGCGATAAAACTTCGCATGTGGAATTTGAGAGTCTGACATATCAAATCGATCTACCCGAGGATCATGGCTTTTTCGAGTTAAGGGAAAAACAAATACGTGCTACGCAACTTGAATTTTTAATAGTTTAGTATTTTTTTTGTAGTGTTTTTTAATACAATTTGTTTTGTTATTTTTAAATTTTACTAGTTTTTTTATATCGTGCGTTGTGCTGAACCGAGCAAATAATAATGTAAAACAAACGTAATTTGAAAATACAGCATGTTGGTTAGAAAGTCAAACAATTAAAACGATTTAGTTTATCATCGTATCGTTTTATGATATCAAATAAATACTTTATCTTGAGTATAACTCCGTTTTAACAAAACTTATAATGCAATGTCAGGGAAAGAAATCAAGCACAACTCCGTACTTAAGTTTTTTGAAAAAAGTTATAAACATAGCTTATTAAAGAAGTATCAAATTAATCGATAAATTAATATATGTTCAAAAAAATAGAAAAAAAACAATTATTAAAAAAAGGTAAAGGAAATATATGTTTAAAAAAAAGGAAATATATGTTAAAAAAAAGAAAAATATGTTATTAAAAGTAAATATAATAATAATAATAAACTATTATAATATATTAAATAATAAAATAATAAAAAACTATATATTATTATAAAAAGAAAGTCCCTCGAAATCAATATATATATAATTGTAACTTTTATTTAAGTATCTATAATTTTAATTTTTTTGTGTTGGTTTATATTTAAAATCAGTAATTTTAATGAAACTAAATGATTAAACAATGGTTAGTTAGATTGGCAAATCACTAAACCACTACACACCTAAATCGATTAGTGAGTGAAAGTGTTACTGACTACATGGCAGTGATATGGCATGCACCTTTTCACTCACTAACATCATCCACTACATATGATTAAAGAAAGTAAACATCTTAGAGACAAAATGTGTTATAAGAGAGTTTTATATGCAAAGATGAGTTCAAATAACTTCGTAAAGATTTAGATTGGTGTTAATTTCCGTCTATGGATAAGATGCCAATGCTTTATTATTGATGATATTATGTATTTATGTGGTGATTGATTTGAATATGGATTAAGCATGCAAATTAAACTTGCATTTGTGTTTAGTTCTTGTTTTGTAAGACAAGATAGGATAATAACCATAATGCATAACATAAGAAGAGGGCGAAGAAGGTATATCCTTGGTGTAAAAATTGGTACACTATATAGTGAGGTAGGTAGTCCTTTACAATTGAAGTTAATATATGTCGCAACCCCCGTTTCCCTATACAAATACAGGAACAGGCGGCCACGGCCAGTTTCGGTGGTATCTATTATTGTCTAATTTTGGCAGCGGAAATTTCATCAGGACCGTAGTTAGGAAATATTTTATCAGAGTAAAATACCACACTTTCATAATATCAAACACATGGGATAAAACCCAAGTTTTAAGTACACACATTTTCATAGGAATAAATCTTATTTTTATTTAATAAAAACATCTATTTCTTTTTAGGTAACTTTATTGCCACTTTTTCAAGCCTTCAGTGCTGTCCAGCTAGCTTCTATTTGGCTTTCACATTTTGTTACCTGAAACGCGTTTAAAAACATTTTGTTAGTGGGAAATACTGGTGGGTGAATCTCAGTTTAATCAAGTTTAAATAAAATTCATTGTACAGTATTGAGGGCTGTCTCGTAATTATATTTGTTTCCAAGTCATATCAATTACCACCCACGGTACTGTCAGACCCGACTTGTGGAAATGTTACTCCTCGCAAGGCAGTAACAAATTTTGTATACAAAACCCCAACATACCGACGATAATTGTATCCTTACAAATACTTAATAACTGTTTAATATATAATTAATTAAGTGAGGTTTTGTAAAAACAATCTGCAAAAAAGAGATTACTCACATTGCTGTCTTAGATTATCCTTTAGGGTTTCCTGGTGACAATCTATAATTTACACAAATGCACACGTGTTAGTATAATAATCCATCTTAACATTAGTAATACCTTCCCCGAGACGGCAATCCAACAACTACGTCGGGCAGAACCACGACAGCCGTTACGGACCCTAGATCAATCGGGCAGAGTATCTAATACGTATCCAGTGGTTATGATACTTACAACGGAGCAGAACTTCGCTATTTAGGGGGTATTATACCCGAGTATTATGCGTACACTTCAGAAATTCGAGATTGAGAAAAGAAATGAATGAGCAGACTGAAGATCCAATGCCCTCTACTTATAGGGCCTCACCTCGGGTTTTACGCGGCCCACGTAAGGTGTAGCTAAGGGGCTACGCGGCCCGCCTAGTAGGGTAATAGGGCTGTAGGTGATCTGGGTCACTTAGTAGGTTCAACACGTTGATGACACGTGTCGGCTCAAGGGTTCGCTGCGTTTTTTATTTCTAGCGGCACGCGTAAGATCCCTAAGGGGTCTACGCACCCCGCGACAAACCCAAAAATTTGTTTTTTAATTATTTTTAATAATATTAAAGGTATTCGGGGTCCGTTTTCGCGTATGGGGTGTTTTTAGGGACATATTGGGATATTTTAAAATATATTAGGGTGTCGGAAAATATTCAGGAGGGTGTCAGTTATTTTTAGAGTTGTTATATCCTCCCCACCTTGTTTTAGAGCTCGTCCTCTAGATCTACTGGAATAAGTGTGGATATTTTCTTTGCATTTCTGATTCAAGCTCCCATGTGTACTCTGGTCCTCTTTTGGAGTCCCATTTCACTTTGACCAAAACTAATCATTTATGCTTGAGGTTCTTGACTTTCTTGTCTTCAATCTGTAGAGGTCTTTCTACAAACTTGAGTTGTTCATTTACCTCTATATCCTTAAGAGGCACTACAAGTGATTCATCAGCTAGGCATTTCTTGAGATTAGATACATGAAACACATCATGTATTCCTGTCATTTCCTCTGGCAGTTGTAGCTGACAGGCTACAGGTCCTATTCTTCTAATAATCTTAAAAGGTCCAACATACCTGGGACTTAGCTTTCCTCGTTTGATGAATCTTACCACTCCTTTCCAAGGAGAGACTTTTAACAATACTTTATCTCCTACTTGAAATTTCAACGGTTTGCGTCGGTTATCAGCATAGCTCTTCTGTCGATCACGTGTTGCTTCCAGTCGTTCCTTGACTTGAATGATCTTGTCAGTTGTTTCTTGCACTATCTCAGGTCCAGATAGTTGTTTTTCCCCAATTTCTGCCCAACAGACTGGGGTTCGGCACTTTCGTCCATAAAGTGCTTCGAATGGGGCAGCATTGATACTTGTGTAATAACTGTTATTATAAGAAAATTCTATTAAAGGTAAGTGATCGTCCCAATTACCTCCGAAATCAATTACACAAGCTCTAAGCATGTCTTCCATTGTCTTATTGTCCTTTCGCTTTGTTCGTCTGTTTGAGGATGATATGCTGTGCTTAGATTTAGTTTGGTTCCCGTTTCTTTTTGGAAGCATGCCCAAAAATGAGGGTAAAACGACTGTCCCTATCAGAAACAATTGATAAAGGAATTCCATGTAATGAAACGATTTCATTTACATATAATTTAGCTAGCTGTTCCATACTAAAAGTTTCCTTCATTGGTAGGAAGTGAGCTGACTTGGTTAGTCTATCTACAATCACCCAGATTGTATCATTACCTTTCTTTGTTTTGGGTAATTTGGTAACAAAATCCATTGTTATCAATTCCCATTTCCATACTGACATCTCTAGTTGTTGCAGCAATCCTGAGGGTTTCTGGTGTTCAGCTTTAACTTGTGAACATGTTAAACATTTAGAAACATAAGCTGCTATATCCTTTTTCATTCCTATCCACCAAAAATTCTTTCTTAAATCCTGATACATTTTATCACTTCCAGGATGCATCGTATATTTGGACTTATGGGCTTCTTCTAATATACTATGACGCAGGTTCCCTAATTTAGGTATCCACATTCTTTTCTTATGGAATCTCCAAATTCCATCTGTTCCTTGTTCTAATTCCTTGATCATTCTTCAGTATCATCCTTGATTACTGATTCCTGTGTTTTTCTAATCTGTTCATTTAAATCTACTTGTAGATTTAATTTAAGAGAACGTACACTCTTTGGCTTTTCGTGATACTTTCTGCTTAAAGCATCAGCCACTACATTGGCTTTTCCTGCATGATACTGGATATTGCAATCATAATCACTCAGAATCTCCATCCAGCGTCTCTGTCTCATTTTTAACTCTTGTTGCCCAAAAACATACCTTAAACTTTTATGATCAGTGAATATGGTAAACTTGCTACCATAAAGGTAATGTCTCCAAATTTTAAGGGCAAAAATTATGGCTCCTAATTCCAAATCATGGGTTGAATAATTCTCTTCATGATTCTTAAGTTGTCTAGAGGCGTAAGCTATAACATTTTGATGTTGCATTAACACACATCCATAACCTAACTTAGAAGCGTCACAATAAACTACAAAATCTTCAGTTCCTTCTGGTAACACTAATATGGGTGCATGGGTTAATCTTTGCTTAAGAATTTTAAAGGTTTCTTCTTGCTTTGGTCCCCATTCAAACTTAATGGATTTACAGGTTAGCTTGGTTAAGGGAATGGCTATTCTAGAAAAGTCTCAAATAAATCTTCTATAATAACAGGCCAATCCTAAGAAACTTCTAACCTCGGTTGGTGACTCAGGGGTCTTCCATTTAGTAATCGCCTCGATCTTGGTTGGATCTACATGAATTCCTTCATGGTTGACTAAATGTCCAAGAAACTGTACCTGTTCTAACCAAAACTCGCACTTTGAAAACTTAGCATAAAGTTTTTCTTTTCTTAGTAAGCTTAGAAGTGCGTGCAAACGCTTTGCATGATCCTCTTTATTTTTAGAATAGATAAGAATATCATCTATAAAGACAATTATGAATTTATCCAAATATGGCTTACATATTTGGTTCATCATGTCCATAAATGCAGCTGGGGCATTGGTTAAACCAAATGGCATGACAGTAAATTCATAATGGCCATACCTTCTTCTAAATGTGGTTTTAGGAATGTCCTCTTCCTGTACCTTTAATTGATGATATACTGACCTTAAATCGATTTTAGAGAAAAATAGAGCTCCTTGCAATTGATCGAACAGATCATCGATTCTTGGTAATGGATACCGATTCTTAATCGTGACTTTGTTCAATTCACGGTAATCAATGCACATACGCATTGATACGTCCTTCTTTTTTACGAATAAAATAGGTGCTCCCCATGGCGTTGAGCTTGGCTGTATAACCCTTTCTCCAACAATTCGTCTAATTGCTTCTTCAGTTCTTGCATTTCTACGAGTGCCAAACGGTAGGGTGCTTTGGCAATTGGTGCTGTTCCTGGCAGTAGGTGGATTCTAAATTCAACTTCCCTGTCTGGCGGTAGTCCTGGCAATTCTTCTAGAAAGATATCTGAAAACTGAGACACTACTGGAATATCTTTTAGTTCTTTTCCTTTAGTGTTAGTGATTATAGAAATCAAATACACTATAGATCCTTTTCTTATACAACTTGCAGTTTTCATTACAGAGATGAATTTCGTAGATCTAGATAGTTTATCTCCTTTAATTGTAATCTTTTCACCCTTTGGTGAATTTACTTGAATTAACTTTTGATCACATAAAATATTAGCTTTATTGGCTATTAACCAATCCATTCCTAATACGATATCAAATCCTGCCAGATTCATTGGGTAAAGATTTGCAATAAACTTTTGATTTAAAAACTCTATTCTTGCTCCCTGCAAGATTTCGGAAATCCTAACCGTTTCTCCATTGGCTGTTTCTACTACACATTCTCGGGAGAGTTTAGTTAATGGTTGATTTAGAAGTTTGCAAAATGAAGTATTAATAAAACTTTGGTTCGCACCAGAGTCAAATAATACTTTAGAAAAAACATCAATAACTAAAAACGCACCGGCTATGACGTCCGAAATCATTTTGGCTTCATCTACGGTCAGAAAAAATGATCTAGCATTTTTAGTATTCTTGTTGTTCGCAGCTGGAGTCAGTTTCTGACAGTTTGGCTTGATGTGACCTTTTTCTCCACAGTTGAAGCATAGTCCATTACTGGATTTTCTCCTGCAATCTTCTTCCTTGTGTCCTGGTGCCTTGCAGAAATTGGAGTGAGTGGAGCATTTTCCCGAATGCTTTATCTTGCAGGTCTTGCAGTATGGTGCACGGTTGGAATTCCCAGAATGGAATTCTTGGGTAAGCCTTTGAGCTCGGTTTCTCCTCTGGTCTTCTTCTCTAGTACGGATTAATTTATCTGTCAAGGTATTTGCTAGTTCTACAGCTTCTTCTATAGTTTGAGGTATAGCTGCCTTGACTACATGCCTAATCTCTCCAATTAATCCCCATATGTAACGGGAGATTAATACCGGTTCAGGTGATGCAAGGGTTTGTACTATTCTAGCATATTAAAAAATGTGGTAGTATAACCCTTACTATCTACCCCGGTCATTCTAAGGTTCAGAAACTTATTCGCTATCTGTTCCTTTTGATTGGGATGGCAGAATTTCATTTCTACCATATTTTTAAATTCCTCCCATTCCATGTTGTATACACTATCACTTCCTCTTGACTGGAGGATAGTATTCCACCATTTTAAGGCTGAGTTTTTAAATAGATTAGAAGCAAACATTATCTTGTCTTCTTCAGCACACTTGCTTATCTTTAAAACAGCCTCAGTCTTTTCTATCCAGCGTAGAACTGCAATGGGTCCTTCATTGCCCGAGAATTCTATTGGTTTGCAGGACCAGAATTCTTTATAAGAACAACCATAACGCACTGTTCTTCTTCTTTTGGGAATGGGCACTTGAAGTACGGGTCCATTGTTTACGCTGTGTTCAGGTTCAGTTGGTCGCTTACTGCTATGCTTACTTTTATTTTCCGCATCCTTAACAGTTTGAAGAATATATGGCATTGCATCTATAATTCCTTGTGCCACTATATGTTGGATAGCACTATTATCCACTTGGTTTCCATTGTTATTGTTGTTCGGATTCTCATTATTCAGATTATCGTTATTCGAGTGGTTATTACTCTGGTTTTCCTGGTTCACTTCGTTGTCCATCTGAATTTTAAACATTTACCACTCATTAACATCACAAAATAATATTTAATATAGTCAATCACATGACACGCACTTTGGTCAAAAGCGTCGATCATTGCGACTTTACTCTATTCATATAATATGCATCTATTACACACCAGTACTGAAATATAAATTACAATACCGACTGAAATTTAAAGTTACACTACTAATAATAGGCATCCGTAGTTTTTTTTTTCATACACATACACACATATTTTATTATTATATTATATTATTATTATAACGTTGTCCACCATCACTTCTACGGATATGGATTCATCCAGAAATCCATATTGCGCTCGGCGTACTTCCAGACGAGTCGTTCTCCCACCTGTCTCTTCCTTTCACTATTTTCTAAAATTTCCTCACCAAATGTCCTAAGTTCTTGTACGTTTTCTGCACTCATTGGGGGTGCAGGTTCTAGGACTAGGTTCGGAATTTGGGGTGCGGGTTCCTGGTATAGGGGTTTAGGGGCCTGGTATGGGTAAGGATTTTCTAGAATCTCCCTAATGAATACATCATTATCGTAATAGGGATCTAGAGGATCTAACCCTGGGTAGGCTTCGTGTATCAGGTAACGTTGCATATAGTCCCTATTGTCATCCCACCATGGGTCGTAATTTGGGTCTAAGGGATTTGGTGCGGGTACCCTAGGTATCTCTTCCGGATTAAAATCATGCATTTCTACTTGATTTTCAGGGTTTTCTATTTCCATTGGTTGGTCAGGAATTGGTGGTTGTGGTTGGGGTGCTATCATTTGTTCCAGGTTAGGGTCCGCTGCAGTGGTTGCTAAGATGTGGATGTTGGCTATACCCCTATTAATCATTTTTTGGGCATAGGCATCGGTTTCTCTTTTAGTTGCTGCTAGTGCTCTCTAGTCTTGTAACTTTTTCATACGCTTTCTACGCTCATGTGCTCCCCTACTAAACCATCCCCTCTTTTTATGAGGAAATGGCTCTTCAGATTGAGCCTTAAATACGAATATTCCTTCTTCCGTATCAGCAGAGTACCCCGAAAGGGCAGGCTGAGAAGAGGCACATTCGCTTCTAGGCGAACCAGACATTTGACGGTACGCGTCAGATGGTCCTTGGTCGCTCATACTGTTAACTAACAAATAGTCAAATAACACATAACAAGAAAATACAATTATGCACGTATTCGCGTAATTTATTTCCTAACAATTTGAATTTTGGTGTCAGCAGAACACTTCTGTGGCTGAATCAGTGGCTTAGCTCTGATACCACCTTCTATCGCAACCCCGGTTCCCCTATACAAATACAGGAACGGGCGGCTGCGGCCAGTTTCGGTGGTATCTAGTATTGTCTAATTTTGGCAGCGGAAATTTCATCAGGACCATAGTTAGGAAATATTTTATCAGAGTAAAATACCACACTTTCATAATATCAAACACATGGGATAAAACCCAAGTTTTAAGTACACACATTTTCATAGGAATAAATCCTATTTTTATTTAATAAAACATCTATTTCTTTTTAGGTAACTTTATTGCCACTTTTTCAAGCCTTCAGTGCTGTCCAGCTGGCTTCTATTTGGCTTTCATATTCTGTTACCTGAAACGAGTTTAAAAACATTTTGTCAGTGGGAAATACTGGTGAGTGAATCCCAATTTAATCAAGTTTAAATAAAATTCATTGTACAGTATTGAGGGCGATCTCGCAATTATATTTGTTTCCAAGTCATATCAATTACCACCCACGGTACTGTCAGACCTGACTTGTGGAAATGTTACTCCTCGCAAGGCAGTAACAAATTTTGTATACAAAACCCCAACATACCGACGATAATTGTATCCTTACAAATAATCAATAACTATTTAATATATAATTAATTAAGTGAGGTTTTGTAAAAACAATCTGCAAAAAGAAGATTACTCGCATTGCTGTCTTAGATTATCCTTTAGGGTTTCCTGGTGACAATCTATAATTTACACAAATGCACACGTGTTAGTATAATAACCCATTTTAACATTAGTAATACCTTCCCCGAGACGGAATTCCAACGACTACGTCGGGCAGAACCACGACAGCCGTTACGGAACCCTAGATCAATCGGGCAGAGTATCTAATACGTATCCAGGGGTTATGATACTTACAACGGAGCAGAACTTCGCTATTTAGGGGGGTATTATACCCGAGTATTATGCGTACACTTCAGAACTTCGAGATTGAGAAAAGAAATGAACGAGCAGACTGAAGATCCAATGCCCTCTACTTATAGGGCCTCACTTCGGGTTTTACGCGGCCCGCGTAAGGTGTAGCCAAGGGGCTACGCGGCCCGCCTAGTAGGGTAATAGGGCTGTAGGTGATCCGGGTCACTTAGTAGGTTCAACACGTTGATGACACATGTCGGCTCAAGGGTTCGCTGCGTTTTCGATTTCTAGCGGCCCGCGTAGGATCCCTAAGGGGGCTACGCGCCCCGCGACAAACCCAAAAATTTGTTTTTTAATTATTTTTAATAATATTAAAGGTATTCGGGGTCCGTTTTCGTGTATGGCGTGTTTTTAGGGACATATTGAGATATTTTAAAATATATTAGGGTGTCGGAAAATATTCAGGAGGGTGTCAGTTATTTTTAGAGTTGTTATAATATATATGATTGAAGGGGTGAACATTCACAATGAGATGATTGTAAGTTCAAATTACGTACACAAATTGGTTTAACAACCACTAGGTTGGTGTATGGAAGATCAATATTCTTCCTGGAGAGTGTTAAAGAGTAGTGGCATATTTAAAAATCTTTATAGGGGCAACGTTTAAAAAAAAGGATAACGAAATCGAAAAAACGCCAAAATTTACACTATCATCGAAGCGTCAAGAGCCAACGACTACGTCGGGCAGAACCACGACAGCCGTTACGGAACCTGTTAAAGAGTCGTTATTACATATGTATTAAATTTCATAAATGTAAATGTAGCATGAAAATGTGATTATATGTATGGTACTTTTATTTGAACTAGTGGGTTACAGCCACACTCTGCGGCGGGGGCAACCCAATTTCTAACAAATTTTAAATGGAAACGTAAACGCAATGGTAAAAATAACGTTAATAGCAAGAGTCCAGTTGATATTAGTTCGGTTCATTACGATATCACCACAATATCGGCACTCGATATAGCAACCAAAAGATAAAAATTAAAAATATAATCGTCAAAAGCCCAAAAAGATGTCGACATGTGTTTTACACGGATCGAAAACCACAAAAAAGCGAACACCAGTAACAATTCTGATAGTATTAATACCTATACCGATGTTTTCGGTCGACGGTATAAGTTCAGTTTGTCAAGATTTCGGTATTGTACAGGCACTACTATGGCTTATAAAAAAACTCTATTGCGAAAAAAACATCGTTTTAAAAGAAAATTATACTCTCATAAAAATACACACGTTGCAACTGTATATTCGATGCTAATTTATTTATAAAAAACTAAATGTGAGGTCATTTCGATAACATTTACGTCTTTGCTTTGATTACGTGTACATTATTGCTCACAACACAGTTTTGGAAAATTAATATACCAAGACGTACGTAAAAATAGGCATGTCGCAACGGTATTCTCGTAATTTCATAAAACATCATATATTATTAAAATTTATAAGGAAAAAAACAAAATATCTCAAAATTTATTATAATAAAAAACTAAAGCTTTGAAAATTTGTAAAGTTACATAGTGGGAATTTGGTCGGTATCAGTTCGGTTTGTTACGGTACCCGCACTCGCTATAACAACAGATAGAGAAAGAAATAAAAAAAAAATCGTGATATGAGTAAAAGGATATCGAGACATGTTTTATATTAATCGAAAACAATAAAAACGAATATTAATACTGATATGACGGTCGGTTAGAATTAAGTTGGTTCCTTCGTTACTTGTATATTAGCGGTTAAAACTTTAAAAGAAAAAACAAAAGAAAAAATCTTAGAAGAAAAAAAAAGTTGAAAAAGAAGTTGACTAATAAAATTTAAAAACTACTATAGCAAACCATTGATATCATTTGATACATATAAGAATATCCGAAGTGGAGGGTATATCATGTCAAAGGGTCATATGGCGTCCCATGGCGTCTTGAAACACCAATACGGCTGGCGTTATATGTGGCCCAAGGCTCTTCCGTGCGAAAAATATCACGGCGTTATGCTATGTTGGTCTCTCACATACATATTTACATACACATGTATGTATAATTGAATATAACTCATTTCCACTACACACTCAAGTATATAACATCTCTCTTATATATTTTATTACTTGTTACATAACCCCAGTTAAGGACTAAAAATGTCTAATATGTGATTGATGCATGCAATTTAATTTGAATCGTATATGACTCATGATATGCTAGGGCTGAGCAATATACGGTTCAGAACCGTCAGAACCGTGGAATCAAACCGGAACCGCTAAATCTAAACCGTATTTTTGTATATAGGGTCTGGTTCCGGTTCTTAAATTTGGGTAAAAACGGTTCCCGGTTCGGTTCCGGTTAAAACCACGGTTCCGGTTAAAGAACCGCTAGAACCAGCTGAGATTATAAATATTTAAAACCCTATTTTATTAATGGGCTTTTCACCATCATACGATCATCCTAATTCTTATTCCCTCCTCTCATATTCATTCCATGATCTCATCTTTCATCTTCTAATTCTTCTCCATCTCTCAACCCTAACCTTAACCCTAATTGTTATCATACAAGTTCATCTCCATCAACATCCTGCAAATACAGGTCCGCTGTTATACATAACCTTTTTTATGATTGCATATATTTTCTTTCTAGATGTTTCTTTCTGATGCATATAGTTTTCTGTATGTGAAAATAAAATTTAGGGTTATTGGATTTTAGTAATCCTAAGTTTCACCAGTTGGTCGATAATAATCACAACTTTAAAAATTCCCTCCAATAATCCCAACTTATAAAACTTTGGCCGCCATTGATCCTTTTCAAACATATAAGAAGTTGGTTCTCTCAATAGATTCAATTACACCTAGAGACTCTTTATTTGATTTAAGTGCACATATGTTAGAAAAGAATCAATGGCGGCCAAAGTTTTACAAGTTGGGATTATTGGAGAGAATTTTTAAAGTTGGGATTATTATCGTGAAACTTAGGATTATTAAAATCCAATAACCCTAAAATTTAAACAAAAATAATCAAATCAATGTTGATCAAATTGTAAATGTGTATATAAATAGTGTATCGCTTAGTAAATACAGTAGATGCATTACTGATCAATCTATTCACGTGAACCAAATACAGTAGATGCATTATTCGTTTATTTTTTTTAATTGCTTAACACTTGGTTTCATTTAGATGTTTATGAGAAGACTGAGAGGATGAAGATCGAATGAAGTTTGAAGATGTTTGTTTTAATTGTTAACACGATGGTTGTAATAGTTATATTTAGAGTTTGTTTTATGGCTTGAATTTTTTTATTGTTGCTTTGCTACTTTTATTTCGTTGGTTTGAACTTTGAATGTTGCAACTCTTAGTTAATGTTTTAAATAGTTTGATTCGTTTTTATTGAATTGTTAATTTTACGATTTAATTGTCAACCGGTTTCCGCGAGAACCGTTTACACGAGAACAGTTTAACCGATTCGGAACCAAACCGGAACCGTTATAATACGGTTCGGTTCTGGTTCTTAAATTTAGCAATTAACGGTTCCAGTTCGGTTCTTTGAGAAAACTATCCACAACAACTATTTTTGTTCTAAAATTTTTTGAAATTATTTTTAGTAAATATTTGCATTAGACGTATGTTAACTTCGATGTCAATTTTCATCTCTTTATTTATCATTACCAAAAAATAACAAGTAAAAACAAACTTCCTTCCAAAAGAAATAACAATTTGCACTTTTGCGTACTTATTTTAACATAATAATAGAGACGAGAAGAAGTTTAATACATGATTAACAAGAGGAAATATACATGGTACGTACTATACAATTAGACAAGACCAAATAAACTGATGCTATCAACACGACACTACGTTTTATCATCGAGTAAACATTTTTGTTTTGTTTATAGAATAATAAAATATAAAAAGAAAGTTAATTTATTAGCTTCTTGGTATAACAATGGCCAAAAAAATTATTTCACGTACTTATAGACACGTAATAATATTAGCACCCCCCAAAGTCTCTAACTGAAAAGGAACTCTTCTCCGGTAGGTTTCCGGCTTGACGTAACCCTAAAGTAAGTGACACGTCACCCGTAGCGGTAGCCGCCGTACCAAACCTTATCATTGTTGAACCAGCGTCAGCATGATCATGTTTGGCCGGAAAAGTGTTGCCGGTAATGACAGTAGTAGCTTGGTTTTCCGAGAAGCAGTTTTGTGTATTGATTGCAAGGATTGATGGGTCGTTTTCGGGGTCATTGAATTCAGGTCGTCTTGCAGGTGTTGCTGTGGAAGTGGTGGTGTATGTCGGAGGTGGTGGTAGAGGAGGCATCGGAGTTTGTGCCGCTGCAGCAGAAGAAGAGGATGATGAAGAGGGACCAGTTTTGTTGTAATAAATGTTGTTATGTTCATCTAGGTCTTGGTCTTGATTGTGGTCACCTTCTTCTTCTTCTTCTTCATTGCTTTCTTTTTGGTACATTTCTTCCACCATGGGTTTCCACAACCGGACTCTTGCATTAATGAACCAATTTGAAACCTGCAAACCACCATTAATGAGTTATGATTAGGGATTTAGGGCATGCAAGAGCAAGAAGATCCTAATAAATGTAAAAAAAAAAAAAAACTTATGGTTTTGAGTTTTGTCTTTAGTACAATATTTTTGTTATATTAACTTATATTAAAAGAAAATAGTTAAAACACAAATGCCACAAACTAGCAAACATATTGATCAATTATAATTACGACATGCATGAGCAAGAAAGATACTATGAAGTGTAAAAATAGTTATGGCTTTGAGTTTTGTTTCTAATGTTATATTTTTGTTTTATTAGCTTATATGGAAAAAAACATACTTAAAAGAAAGAAATACCACACATGTAAACAAACGTAATAAAAAAGTGGTTTCAAGATCAGTATCAAATTAAGAACATGTAAAAATCAAGTAGGTGTTCCTTTTATTTTTTTTCTTTTTAAATCCTCACTGAGTTTAAACATCACTAAATGGGGAACAAGTTCCTTTTTTTCACTGAGTTTAAACATCACTGAATGTTGAACAAGTACTTTTTTAACAACATATTATATATAACATATCATTAATACTTCATTTCTATCTCAACTAAGATTTTTACTACTTTATAATAAGGTTTTTTTATGCTAATTATATATTTTTTGCAAACTGATTTTCAAAACGGATTAGCGACAAAGCCATTAAGCTACTACCAAATTTTACAGTCATAAATTGTTAATTGTGACGGTTTTGACTGTCATAAATCCTATTCTGTTGTAACGTGAGATAACACGTTTAGTACACAATTTGGCCCTGCTAGACCTAAATACCTATAGTAATTGGCATCAACCATTAAGCTTAGGATGGCAAGATTCTTTTACTAGATTGTAATTTTATAATAATGTTAAAATTGTAAATTATTTGGTCAAACTTTTTTTTTTTTAATGGCAATAAAAAAAAAAAAAAAAAAAAAAACCCTTATGTACTTACCCTTGCATTATCTATTCACAATAAATGACTTAAGATACTATTTAATGTTTGATATCTAACGCTATGGTCCAACTGGTACAAGAGTTCATAGAAAACATATATAACATTAGATATGCAAAATTGTGGCTGATCAGGTAGAAAAGATAGTTATATCCTGAACTGTTCAAAACTATGGATCTAATAGTAATTATACTTCATGTAAAGAGTTGTGAATACAAACACAAGAAAAACCAAGTAGTACATGTACACTGATCGAACAGATATGAATAGAAGGTTAAAAGCCAAAGTTGAAGTCGACATATATTTTGTCATCATAAACTGTTCATTGATAAAGACTTCTGCTTTCCAACAGTCTTTTTTTATTCTGACTTCTTGATAAAGCCAAGGGTGCTTGCTAATTTACCATATACTATTTTTTATACTATTAATCTTACAGGCCACCATTCACTTTTCATACTTTTTTTATTATATACAAAAAGGAGAGATAAAGTATATATAATACTAAGGGCTAATACACCCACAATAATGGATCATTCATACACTACACATACAAATAAACTAATTAACAAAGTTCTTAAAAAGGAAAGAATAACCTTAAACACCGCTGTTTTTTAAATCACAGTTTTTAGTAGATTAAGGTTTTATATTAAGAAGATGATGACAGTGTAGTTTATTGCTCGTCTAGCTGTTATCCTTATCTAAAAAATAAAAAAATCACAGTTTCTTTTTAATTTAGTTGGTTACATTGATTATATTGAGTTTTAGACCGTTCAACTTCAGATTGTGTTCTAGAATTTGATTTATTTGTTTATTTATTTATTTTTTTGAACGGCAAATTTCTTTTATTCTCTGATGTCTATGAGACTTGAAGCCAAAACCTTCCCCTCGTAAAGGTCAAAGTATTTAAAGGTTTTGCCTTTGCTAATAAATCACCACCCCATTGGTATTTGATTTACTTAATGTTTGAATATAAAATTATCTATACCAATTTATAGTATAAAACCAGGGTGAGACCCGTACCATTTACATAGCGCTCTCTCTCCTCTGCAAAACACACACACGCACACACTTCTTTCTTCGATAACTACTTAATGAATTCAATACCCGGTTTGAGTACCCGAAGTGGCGGCTACAGTGTACCTAATCGGCTATCGCTACCCGATCACCACTTACCAAGAACACCCCATCCACTCTTATACATATACTACCTTACGTATAAACTCATTTAGGTAAAAAGGTAATTTTACCATGATTTAAGACACTTAAGGTAGTTTAACATTTTAAAATAAGGGTGAAATTACAATTCCGTTGTTCTACTTAAGCTATATATTAGAGTTTATAAAGCTAAAACTCTCAAACATATTTTGTATCACGTCATTTGCCTAAAAGAACATTGCCAATGAAATTAACCCTTATAAATACAAAAGAGTAATTCAACAAAAACTTAGGGTTGCGAACGAACACAAACATGACCCTTTGTGTGTTTGTTGATTAAGGAAATTATGTGTTCACGACTATTCATGAACACTTACCGAATAAGATTTTTTTTTGTGTTCATTCATTACAAAATGAACGTGTTTGAGTTCGTTTGTGTTCGTCTATTAAGTTTAGGTAACGAATATTTATGAACACAAACGAACATTCATGAATATAAATGGGCACAAACAAATTTTCATAAATACAAACGAACACAACACAAAGGAACATGTATTACATTTTGATTCATGAACATAAATGGGTACATGTTCATAAATACAAATATTAGGTATACCCACCCATAATATACTAACCTAATATTTATTAAATAGTTTAAATACAATACACAAATATTTATTAAATATTAAATATTTTATTAATGAAGATTTTGAGGTTTTTAAATACAAAAATTAAAGCCCCAATGAACTATCAAACCAAAACAAGCATAAACGAACACGTTACCGAGCGTTCACAAACATAAACTAACGAACACGACCTCTGTTCATATTCGTTCACTTAACTAAACGAATGAAATTTCTTTTTTATGTTCGTTCATTTATTAAATGAACAAACACCGAACGGTTCAAAAATTGTTCGTTGAACGTTCAGTGCATTTGCAGACCAAAACAAAATCCTTTAACATCTTTGTTTAGCTGCACCGATGGGCCTTCTGGCCAATTTAGTTTTAACTTTTTTCTTAGTTCGTTAGTCGGTTCAAAACTGAATTGAATTGAAAATATTAGTTTTGGTTATGGTTATGTCTAAAAATCGAATCGAAGAGCCTATTACAAACCTAAATGTTGTGTTCCCTACTGAATCACTCGGGCCGCACTCTAGTACTATATAATAGATTTAAGGAGGATAGACTTCTAATTTACTCTCTACTTTAAGACGTTTAGT
>JARYGA010019226.1:0-39111 GCA_030545235.1 Helianthus tuberosus
AAAGACTCAAATAGAGCCATTTGACTAACGTGTTACATCCTTCAACTTCTATACTCCTCCTAAGTAATTATCTAATTGTAAAACTCGTTTCCAAACAACCTTTAAGGGTTGTTTGTTCAATTTAGCCTACAAGGGCGTTTTGGTCAATATTAGTCCTTCATTTACGACGAATGACTTTTAGTTACTTGTTTAACCCAAACTCTGATCTTTTAACTATGATTTTATTTGAAAGGGCACTAGGCCTTTCAAATATAATGACCATCGTCCGTAACATTTGGTTTACCTATTAAGGTAACCAAAAACTTATTTTAGACTTCGTTTAACTCTCATTAGCCTTACATTTAAATGAGAGTTCTCTTATTATGCGTACCTGGCTCGGATCATTACATTGACCCATTTAAGTACCTTGCCTCAATATCTACTAAGTAATAGCGATGTAAATATCCACTCGATATTTATTTCTGAAATCAAACAACTCATCAAACCATTAGTCGATATTGTCAAAAAGTGATATTTTCACCTTTCGACCCGTTGGTCTAAATGACCGATGATATTGGCGAGATAAAGCTTATTGCCATCTCGTCTACACGACTCGTTCTGATTTACACCGCATGGTCGTTTTAACTATAATTCACCTCTTAACGCTTTTTGGCCTATTAAGGCTTACGAAATATGTATCTTTCAAAACCAATAATTATTGTCAACAAGTGTCCAAATTTCAATTTTACTCTTATTGGTTATCTTGTTCCGTACGACTACACGCCGGAAACACCATATCTCAAATTTCCATTTGTCTTGTTCGAAATCAAAACAACAAAAGGACATTCTAAACTATATGACTAGTGTAAGCTATACTTACCTTGCATCCATGCCACGCTTTTCTTTCCTTACGCGCTCCGTTTGACCCGCTTCATCCACAAGCTTCCACCTAGCTTGTTAGGCGTCAAACTATCATCATATTTCATAAGATGGTTAATTTAGTCATTGTTAATCATAACTATTCCATCTTACGTATTTTTCTATCAAATTTATCATTCGATCTTACTAATGGTTGGTTTGACTACTAAAAGTCAAACGCCCCTTAGCATATAAATGCACATTCAAGCTCTATCTATCAATTAGTAGCTAACATGATCTTATACACTTAGTTACATGAACATGGCTACCAAATTTCATCACAACATTCAAAATCCATTTCAATCATGTATGAACAAGTTCCCAAATCACTAAATTTGTTTGAGTGCCTTGTTTCTATTATCCAATATGATGATTTTAAACATAAACTTATCATCATCCTTACTATTATATCAAAACCTATTTCCTAGTTTACTTGTTAATCACATACAAGTGATATTACTTCAAGTTCTTCATAATTTCATCATATTTAACAAAACCTACTTCAACCATATATGAACAAGTACCCAAATTCATGGTTAAATCGAACACCTTCTATTTGTTTTCATGCATGTTGATTCTAAGCATGGTTATATCATCAAAATCATCATAACATTAAAACCCACTTGTCTAAGTGTGTTAATTCATCAAATCCTTCAATTCATAGCATGTTATGTATGATTTTCACTTAGGGTTTCATTCCTAAGCAAGTATACATCACTAATCTAGCCATAGCTTCTCTAATCCATGCCTAATTCACGATTAGGATGTTTATCCAATTTTTACAACTTCACGAATCATCAAGATTTTACATACCTTACGATCCTCTTGTTCGGGTGATCATTAATTCATGCTCGGTTGTGAATTTGGGCTTCATTTGATCCTTCAATTTGATGGATTTGTTGAAAGTTAGGGTTTGGCTCCATGGGAGCTCCCCTGAGATCGATCCAGAGCACACACTTGTGTGTGTGTTTTGTTTAGTTATTAATAAATAACCTTTCAAGTTATACAACTTTAACCCCTCGTGTTTGGTTCGTTATTAAGTAGATCACAACCTACTTATTTCTAATATCAATATTCCCATTTATTAACTAGGTTAGACATTCCTAGTTAACTTAGTGGGTTCGGGGGAAATTACGACTAAGTTTATTTTAGGTCCCGTTAACCCGGGCCTTTTTATCCATTTTATTTCCTTAAAAGCTTTTGTTCACTTTTTATTTAATATTAGGATTAATTATTTAAATCCTAATATTTACCGGGTAAATTTTGCCACTAACGGTACTTTACCCGTCTTTCAGTATTAACGGAGTTTGATTATCAAACCCGTTTTCGGGGTGTTACAAGTCTACCCCCCTTAAAGAGGTTTCGTCCTCGAAACCTTTTCTTACTTAATTCATTGAGTTTAAACTCAATGTATTTGATCCAAGAAATCTTTTAAACATCACTTATACTTTTAACCAATTGTTAGTATTACCTGAAAAGTATGGTAACAGCTTTCTGGTTACTAACTGTCTACGAATCTCATACAACATAGTGCAACTCGAAATAACGTAATCTCGTTAATTCCACTAGTTTAGTTAACTTAGCAATTTTTCCATCGCTCTCATATACTCTCGAATTCTTTATGAATCCGTTACTTTGGCCCGTTTAAAGGTCTTTAACGAAATCTGTTACTTTTAGCAACAATTTCTTTTGTTTTCAATTTTATTCATTCGGTTTAGTTATACCGAATCCACTGCTTACAAGTAAATCAAATTTATTTAAATGACCTTAACCAGTCTCACTAACTAGACTTATTAGTCCAGTTGCTTTTTTCCGCTCGCTTGGTGATAATGTGATTACACTTCACGTTGCATTTCTTGACCGTGATCGTGTCACGTCATGTTTTAGGTTTATTTCCCAATCATCTCATACTATATATGTTTGATAAAACGTTGTTTTTGACTAAAACGGAATTTTAGTTTAATGTTTTATCTTAAATTTATGTCAAGCAATTTTGATGACTTGGCATTTACTCTTTTACAGTCTTTGTTTTACGCGAGGATTCTCACTGGTTCTCTCGCTTTGTTTAAGTAACTCGTAGGTTCCCTCACGTGGCCTCGTAGGCTATTTCCTTAGGTCTTCACCCCCTTTTAATGGGAACCCTAAGGTTTATTCCCCTTTCTTTTCGTGACCCGAGGGTCATTCTGGTCCCGTAGACCTTAACACTAAACGCATTCCCGTAGGTTACGATGATCCCACATATTCATCTTTTATTTGTATCTACATTCAAATGCATATATGTATATATGCATATATAGCTTCAAAGCATGTCTTGTTATGTTTTGAAATCGTATATTTCCACTTTTGAACTTTAGTTGACCTTGACCGTAGTCTAAGGCTTCACTTGTTTATTTTCGGACGAAATTTTCCGACTTTATGACTTCTCATATCATTTATGCGTCGGTTCATCTTATGCTCACCATTCTCCAGTTTTCATATATCCGTACTCGATTATGTCCCCTTTACCGGGCTCATTATTCTTTTGCTTTTAACAATACCACTAACCCGTTTGTATTTACTCATGCCGTCCGGCGTGATATTATATTCGACCCGTTCAACTTTAAAATAGTTGAACACCATTTATTCAAAATTTCTATTTACATTTTCTTGTCGTCTTTTAGTTATGACTCAAAACCCGAGTCTTTTAACTTTCCATCCGAGTTCCCGTTTCTCGGTCTGTGTATGTGTTCAATTCTTACCCATCAACCGGGTGTTTTACCGAAGTCGTTATTATTGCAACCCTCCCGATATGCATTAAGACCTCGCTTCATTTCTATATTCTGACTTTGTCCTCGAGTTTGACGTTTTACAAAAATGACTCGTTTAGGGACATATTCGCATTTTCCGGGTTCGAGTGTAAGTACACTCCCTCCCAATGCTTGTCTAAATCATTTTACATGCTTGTGTTTTCTGGGTTCGAGTGTAAGTGCACTCCCTCCCAATACTTGTCTAAATCATTTTACATGCTTGCGTTTTCTGGGTTCGAGTGTAAGTACACTCCCTCCCAATACTTGTCTAAATCATTTTACATGCTTGCGTTTTCTGGGTTCGAGTGTAAGTACACTCCCTCCCAATACTTGTCTAAATCATTTTTCATGCTTCTTTGTCCCTTCACTCGGGCTCATTATCCTGATGTAATACGCTTCCGTCAATCGGTTGTGCGTTTACATTATTATCAAATATTTTGCTTATCTGATTCTTTTGGGTACTTTTTAATTAGTCCCATTCACCCTGCCCTTACTACATCGGATGTAAACGTGTCCGCCATAAGAAGTTCATGGTATCATATGCCACTACTTACTTGGCCAGAGTAAGCGATTAACATATGACACACATGACCTTTTTATAGTTTTCACATCACGCCCTATGTAAGTAACGCCTCTATTTGTTTCTCTTGGAAACAATATCACGAATACATTTTCTATTCGGGTTTTTCCAAGTTTTTAATCTACATATGCAACTTTCAATTTCTACTCATTTGTTGCATATTGCTATTTGTGCGATTATTTAAAATGTGCACCTGGTAATGTTTGCCCCGACGGGCGTTCCTTGCCATTAACCTTGTTCGCGGTCGTTACGCGATTTAGTCCTCGGTGAGTATGCTCCTCTTGTCATACTTCGGACCGTTCCATCATCATATCCTTAATTTGTTCAACTCTTGTCATCTTTAAATGAAATTGTCCTTCAATCAAGATATTCACAAAAGTTAGTAATATCAACTTCAATAATCGCCTGTATTATAATACAAGGTTTTTTTTACTATACGCGTCAACGCGCGTATTTTTGTCAACTATATCAATCATTTAATTGGGGTAACGTGTATTACACGGTAACCCTATGTGTTGTCTACAACACTTTAATACGCTAGACCATTAGCATACTTGCACTTACCGGATTTGCGATCAAGCCTCGAACCGAACACTATTCTTTGTCAAGAGCATAAGGTTTAAGTCCAAGCATGGTTCCTCCCCACCATACTCGAATCTCTTAAACCAAGGCTCTGATACCAACTTGTAACACCCTATTTTCTATTTATCGATTTTACATGTAAAATACCACAATTTGATGTGTAACTATGACTACACATGCTATAAAAATACGGGTTTATTAAAACTTTTACAAATTATAAGTTATTCTACATAACGTGATCGAATTCGTTGTTTAAAATTTACAACGTGGCAAAGTGCGGAAGCATGTGTCTTTATCGTGTTCGGTTCTTCGTTGAGCTTGATCGTCTTCCGGCATCCAAAGTGTACCTACATTTCATAAACATGAAATGCTTTAGTCTTACGGGGTTTAAATCATATCCAAACGAGTCCGGGAAACAATTTATTTTCAAAAGAAAAACAAAAAAACTTGAAAATGATCTCCACCGTAACTTACGGTGGCACCGTAAGTTACGGTGGCCCCTGTGTTCATATTCTTCTACCGTACAACAGTAGGTAACTACCGTAACCATATCAGCTCCATCGTAAATTACGGTGGCACCGTAATTTACGATGGACCCTGCATCCAGCCTTTCCATTTTGCCGTAATTTGACACGAAATCTTTCGTATCTTTCAAACCGCTTATCCGTTTGACCTACCGTTTCTTCCTACATGTTTGTAATTTGATTCTCCATCATATGGAGTTAAAATCTGACATCCGGCTTGATAAAATTTAAGATTTTTAAGTCTTCGGCTTAATACTCTTTTGCTAAAATTTGACCCGTTCGTGATTTTATCAAACGTACAAGTTTGTTTGACCCTTATTTCTCATAAACCTATTAAATTCAATGATGTCTAACATATTAGGTTCCAATTATAGAATTATAAACCTTCTTTAACCCATTTTCACCCATATGCTTATTTTAACCCGTTTGAGGTATTTAAGCATATTTTAAGCACCAATTGCTTTCATTCATTTCCAAATACATATGTCCGCATTTCTTATCAAAGGATCTTCCACCACAACTGTATTTGTGGTGGATTCAATGTGGTGATTTATATATACCAAAATTTACCCTTCAAATCGTTATTTTACGGCAAAGACTCAAATAGAGCCATTTGACTAACGTGTTACATCCTTCAACTTCTATACTCCTCCTAAGTAATTATCTAATTGTAAAACTCGTTTCCAAACAACCTTTAAGGGTTGTTTGTTCAATTTAGCCTACAAGGGCGTTTTGGTCAATATTAGTCCTTCATTTACGACGAATGACTTTTAGTTACTTGTTTAACCCAAACTCCGATCTTTTAACTATGATTTTATTTGAAAGGGCACTAGGCCTTTCAAATATAATGACCATCGTCCGTAACATTTGGTTTACCTATTAAGGTAACCAAAAACTTATTTTAGACTTCGTTTAACTCTCATTAGCCTTACATTTAAATGAGAGTTATCTTATTATGCGTACCTGGCTCGGATCATTACATTGACCCATTTAAGTACCTTGCCTCAATATCTACTAAGTAATAGCAATGTAAATATCCACTCGATATTTATTTCTGAAATCAAACAACTCATCAAACCATTAGTCGATATTGTCAAAAAGTGATATTTTCACCTTTCGACCCGTTGGTCTAAATGACCGATGATATTGGCGAGATAAAGCTTATTGCCATCTCGTCTACGCGACTCGTTCCGATTTACACCGCATGGTCGTTTTAACTATAATTCACCTCTTAACGCTTTTTGGCCTATTAAGGCTTACGAAATATGTATCTTTCAAAACCAATAATTATTGTCAACAAGTGTCCAAATTTAAATTTACTCTTATTGGTTATCTTGTTCCGTACGACTACACCCCGGAAACACCATATCTCAAATTTCCATTTGTCTTGTTCGAAATCAAAACAACAAAAGGACATTCTAAACTATATGACTAGTGTAAGCTATACTTACCTTGTATCCATGCCACGCTTTTCTTTCCTTACGCGCTCCGTTTGACCCGCTTCATCCACAAGCTTCCACCTAGCTTGTTAGGCGTCAAACTATCATCATATTTCATAAGATGGTTAATTTAGTCATTGTTAATCATAACTATTCCATCTTACGTATTTTTCTATCAAATTTATCATTCGATCTTACTAATGGTTGGTTTGACTACTAAAAGTCAAACGCCCCTTAGCATATAAATGCACATTCAAGCTCTATCTATCAATTAGTAGCTAACATGATCTTATACACTTAGTTACATGAACATGGCTACCAAATTTCATTACAACATTCAAAATCCATTTCAATCATGTATGAACAAGTTCCCAAATCACTAAATTTGTTTGAGTGCCTTGTTTCTATTATCCAATATGATGATTTTAAACATAAACTTATCATCATCCTTACTATTATATCAAAACCTACTTCCTAGTTTACTTGTTAATCACATACAAGTGATATTACTTCAAGTTCCTCATAATTTCATCATATTTAACAAAACCCACTTCAACCATATATGAACAAGTACCCAAATTCATGGTTAAATCGAACACCTTCTATTTGTTTTCATGCATGTTGATTCTAAGCATGGTTATATCATCAAAATCATCATAACATTAAAACCCACTTGTCTAAGTGTGTTAATTCATCAAATCCTTCAATTCATAGCATGTTATGTATGATTTTCACTTAGGGTTTCATTCCTAAGCAAGTATACATCACTAATCTAGCCATAGCTTCTCTAATCCATGCCTAATTCACGATTAGGATGTTTATCCAATTTTTACAACTTCACGAATCATCAAGATCTTACATACCTTACGATCCTCTTGTTCGGGTGATCATTAATTCATGCTCGGTTGTGAATTTGGGCTTCATTTGATCCTTCAATTTGATGGATTTGTTGAAAGTTAGGGTTTGGCTCCATGGGAGCTCCCCTGAGATCGATCCAGAGCACACACTTGTGTGTGTGTTTTGTTTACTTATTAATAAATAACCTTTCAAGCTATACAACTTTAACCCCTCGTGTTTGGTTCGTTATTAAGTAGATCACAACCTACTTATTTCTAATATCAATATTCCCATTTATTAACTAGGTTAGACATTCCTAGTTAACTTAGTGGGTTCGGGGGAAATTACGACTAAGTTTATTTTAGGTCCCGTTAACCCGGGCCTTTTTATCCATTTTATTTCCTTAAAAGCTTTTGTTCACTTTTTATTTAATATTAGGATTAATTATTTAAATCTTAATATTTACCGGGTAAATTTTGCCACTAACGGTACTTTACCCGTCTTTCAGTATTAACGGAGTTTGATTATCAAACCCGTTTTCGGGGTGTTACAGCAACTAATTCTCTCGTGACCCTAGGATGAACGATTGCTCAGTTTTACACAATTAAACTTTGTTTCTGATTTCTATTAACTGGTAACTTTAACCACTTGTGTTTATCATTGTGCAACGTTTATTATATTTGAATTATTTGTCGCTTATCAAGCGTATTTGAATTACCCAAACAGGTAATTGTGGTTGCAACCAAAAAAAATAGTTACAAGTATGAAATGGAGACCCAAGTCCCAACCCCCACTGATTTCGCATTATTTAATCCCACAACCCAGTTAAGCCAGTAAAAAAGTGAAATGTAAAGATGGATCTTTTGATGAACTGATGGGTTCTTGAAATTCACAAGCTAGTTCATTTATAGATCTAAGAAAGAAGAGAAACTTAATTGTTGCCATGGAAGACTTGGAAGTCAATACTGCAATTTGTATCCACAAACAAGTAATCTTTGGGTCCTAAGATTTATGAAAATGAAATTTGACATTGTTTACATGGCTAACGTTTGTGCATTGGTCACAAGTTTTGAATCCACTTGTAAGTAAACTCCCTAATTAACACGCAATGGAAGACTTGGAAGTCAATACTGCAATTTGTATCCACAAACAAGTAATCTTTGGGTCCTAAGATTTATGAAAATGAAATTTGACCTTGTTTACATGGCTAACGTTTGTGCATTGGTCTTTGGTCACAAGTTTTGAATCCACTTGTAAGTAAACTCCCTAATTAACACGCAATGGATGACTTGGAAGTCAATACTGCAATTTGTATCCACAAACAAGAAATCTTTGGCTCCAAAGATTTATGAAAATGAAATTTGACATTGTTTACATGGCTAACGTTTGTGCATTGGTCTTTGGTCACAAGTTTTGCATCCACTTGTAAGTAAACTCCCTAATTAATACGCAATGGAAGACTTGGAAGTCAATACTACAATTTGTATCCACAAACAAGTAATCTTTGGGTCCTAAGATTCATGAAAATGAAATTTGACATTGTTAGGGCTGTCTTCGAAATTCTACGAAAATCTATAGGCCCTGTGCGAAGATAAAATACGGGCCCAAAAATACAAACTTTTTAAAAAGAATATACACAAAAGTTTTAAATATATGAAAATGAATTCAAATTTTGTTGAATCACACGCGCATTTGGACAACGAAACGTAGAAAGAAAACACGTTGTGAGGGTAAATTAAAAAAATACAGAATAGTTACGTCGTAACTTTAAAAATCGTTATTTACGTTCATGTAAAACCATCATAATCTATCCAAATTTATTTAGAAAATACATAGAGTTGAAAAAGAAAAAAAAAGACTTTTTTCATAAAAAAATAGAACACACAAAACTAATTGTAGATTGAATAATATTTTAAGAAATTAACATAAATAATCATTTTTAAACTAGATTTGAGAACTATGATTCCCATTTTGATTTAATGTAACACAAAATTAGACAATTAATGTCATTTGCATGTAATGCATAGGTATCAAACATAGAGAAAAAAATCAACTAAAGATTTGAAAAAAAAAATCAACTAAAAATGAAGCTATCAATGTTAGAACCCAAGATCTACTTGCTAATAAAGTGACATGGGAATCAGGAGTCCATGCACCTCATCATGTCGTTTTCCGATTTGGTACTTATATATTCTAAATTCTACAATGTAAGTTTATATAAAAAAAATAAATAATTTTTTGGGCCCCCGGAGGGTTTGGGCACTGAGCCGTCGCCCATCCCGCACCCCCTCCGGGTCGGCCCTGGACATTGATGACATGGCTAACGTTAGTGCATTGGTCACAAGTTTTGAATCCACTTGTAAGTAAACTCCCTAATTAACACGCAATAGAAGACTTGGAAGTCAATATTGCAATTTGTATCCACAAACAAGTAATCTTTGGGTCCTAAGATTTATGAAAATGAAATTTGACATTATTTACATGGCTAACTTTTGTGCATTGGTCACAAGTTTTGAATCCACTTGTAAGTAGACTCCCTAATTAACACGCAATGGAAGACTTGGAAGTCAATACTGCAATTTGTATCCACAAACAAGTAATCTTTGGGTCCTAAGATTTATGAAAATGAAATATGACATTGTTTACATGGCTAACGTTGGTGCATTGGTCACAAGTTTTGAATCCACTTGTAAGTAAACTCCCAAATTAAAACGCACAAACATATATACTGTCATGACTCATGAATATTGCCCCTGAATGCAAGTTAAGCTTACATTTTTGTTTGTGTTCAACGAGTATAAATTGTAGGATTAATCTTGAAGTTTCGGGTTCGGGTCATGGATACGGGTCGGAAATGGAGCTTCGGAGGTCAAATGGGTTGGATAATGTTAGTTAATTAGTCACATGTTTATTGTTTTAAATAGAACATGGGTTAGTGTTTGTTAGTTGAGTAAAATAATGGAGAAGTGGTCATAGTTGGTTAGTGTTTTCCTTTATTTACGTTTGCATGAGTCTGTAATTCTGTATATATATATTAAATTTGTGAATGAATAAAGTGTGGGTTTTGAAGCAGTAAACAAAAGTCTGTTCGTGAGTATATCTTTGAGAGTCTTGTGAGTGTTATAAGCTTTGAAATCCCAACATAAATTGACAGAAAAGAACTCACATCTTTGAAATGTCAAACATGTTAATGATTCATTTACTACAGTGTTGAACGACTGTAGTATTTGGTCATGAATAATTTTGTCATATATTTAACAGATTATGGGTTTGTGTAATTTCCTGATTATATTTCCCCTAGTATCTCAGATTCAGTTGTATTGTATCCAGTATATATTTTCGACTGTGATAAAGGAAAAGGGAGCCATTCAATTGTTTTCAAAAAGCAGCATATATTTAGAAGTTATATACAAGTTTTTTTTACCAAAAAAAACTATATAGAAGTTTACGAATTTGGAAGCAATCCATGGTTTGACGTGTGGTGTTATCAACTAAATTTGTGGCTCAAACATTTTATGTGTTAAGATAAAGCATAACAACTCCGTCATTTAACATTGGTGTTTTGATGTACACATGTAGTCCTGGTTCGTATCTACTTGCAATTCAGATCTTTTACACGTACGAACTTTTGATATAAAGTGGTGGAATTACACTGCGCATTGCGGCGGAACAACGCTTGGTGTTGACTCGTTTCATTACAGTTTTTGGATAGCACCGACACTTCGTATAACAACCGTAAAAGATAAAAATGAATACAAGTATTGGTACCGATATTGTTCGAACGATATAGGTTATGATTGTCACTGTATCGGTACGGTGCAGACACTCGCCATAGCTTATGATTCCAAAAGGATACTCTATTGCGAATACAACTACGTTTTAACGAAATTGATACCGCAAACCATAAAAACGAATACAAATACCGATACCGAAGTGTTTTAGGGGACATCCTTTTGATTTCTCACCATAAAGAACAAAAAATAAGTCAATTATTATATCTGACATGTTTGATTTAGAAAAAAAAAAAAAAAAAAAGCTTTTATGGATATATAAATAAAAATAAGCACATCACAATAATATATTCAGAATTTCTAAAAGGTTATATTATATTATTAGGATAGTGAAAAACCAAAAAAAAATGAGATTACTTTGATAACAAGTAGGGATGGAAATCGAGCTACCCGATGGGCAAACCCGAAACATGATACATTTGGGACGGGTTTGGAGTCGGTTAATCGGGTTTGGGACGGGCTTGGGACCTGTTTTTATTTTTTTCGCAGGTTTGAGGTTTGGTAATATACCCGTTTACCCAACCCAATTACTAAATAAAGTGTATTTGTTTATCCGATTGTACACCCGCTATAATTTATATTTTTAAATATGTACATATATATGATACATCCATTATATATATATATATATATATATAGGTAATTTATTCCATATACATTGTAGTTATTATATATATATTTTTTTTGATAATACTGTATATAACTGATTAGTAGTTACCTGATGAGTTTTGGGCCGGGTATACCTAACATGTAATTTTTTTAAACTAACGGGTTTACACGATACCCGTAGGTATGCCCGATGGGTATTTACCAGTTAGAAACTCGACGGGTTTGAAGCAAGCTTATTTAACCGGGTTTGGGGTTGAGTTGGGATTACCTAAACTCGTCCCATTGCTATGCCTAATAATATGCACATTTATGCTTCTATTATTGGTACATTTTTACTCACAACTATATTGACACCTTACCCATTATTCACTTTATACAATATATATATATAGGCTAGGAGTTGGCCAGAAAGTCCAAATTTCCTAAAAAGTGTAAAAAGTCATAAAACACCATAATGTCAACCATAAAACACACCAAAAACCTACAAATAATATGATGAAGATTACTAAAACATCATGTATGTGGGTTTTGTGTTTGTTTTAGATGTTAAGGCTCTGATTGTGGAATGACAAATATTATTGTGTTTTATGTTGTTTAGCATTGTGTGTTTTATATTCATAGTTCTACGATGGTGCGTTTGAAGTTTTTATGGACTATTAGAGTTTGAATATAGTTTTTTAGTAATATTCATTCTATTATTTGTGAGTTTTAGGTGTGTTTTATGCCTGAAATTATTGTGTTTTATAACTTTTTACACTTTTTAGGAAAAACACACTTTCCGTAGGATCCCCACTCTATATAATATATATGGTGACGTCGATAAGAATAATAAGCACATGCGGTATAATCAAACTTTAAAAAAAAATTGTATTTTAAAAAATGAAATTTGAAAAGATTACAATAATATAACAAAAAATATGTTATTGGGAATAAAACAATGTAAATAGGGGTGCAAACGAGCTGATCCGAGCTCAAGGTCTAGCTCGTTTAACTTATACAAGCTTCAGCTCGGCTTGACTTGAGCTTTGTTTTCTAAAACTCGAGCTCAGCTTGTAGCAATTTTTTTCAAGCTTAAGCTTAGCTCAGGCTCGGCTCAACTTGTTCACATAAACGAAAAAGAACATAAACAACCTCCATTAACCGATTAGAATAAAGGTAAAGACAAAAAAAAACATAATTTTGACAAACTGGTCAACCAATATTTATGGCTGAAACGAATCCATGGGTTTGAACCTAAACCCTTGATGTGCTGGCAACTATCTCGGGTTGGGCAAACAATTTTTATTACTTATAACTTTTATATTTATATTAGTAGGTTATATACATGTGTATTACACGAGATTGTAAAATATAAACCATATAATTATATAATTTTTAAAACCTCATGTATTTAACGTATTTTTATTGCCATTTAACATTTTACACAACTAACTTGAATTTATTACAAAAAAAAAAAAAAAAAAAAAACAGCATATGTTAATTAGTGTCACTAAAATACCGTAATAGCCTGTTTATTATACATGTTAAACACTGAAAAATATGTATTACATAACTATATACCTTCTTCATATGACATCAATTACGTATTACATTACATGTAATAATTTATTTAAATATTACTTTTATTATTTTGTATCTTTTAAATATAAGATTTATTTAAAGTAAATGAAAATAATTTATTGATACGTTATAAATTAGATTTGTTTTCTTATTAATAATTGCTATACGGATTTAATTAATAATTAGTTATTACTAGTGGTAAACCCGCGCGCGTTGCGGCGCGATAAACATATTTTTTCTATAATTCTAACCGGCAATACGGGGCGAAAAGATAATTCAAACCTTAAAACGATAAATAAATCATATATAAGTTGTATATCTATATTACCGATCCGATTGGTGTAAAAGAATACCAATCCCTGTTTTATATTGTTTGATAACTATAAAGACTTATGTCAGTACCGTAAAGAACACCGATTTCGATCAAATACGGTACCGTTAGCAAAACAAAACAGAAAACAAAAAAAAAATAGAGTCGTACTATGAGTAAAACGGTATGAACAAGTGTTCGAATTGACTCAACAAAAATAATAAAAACAAATAAACCCCATTGCATAATGCCACAATGCCATACATATCAAATTTAGTGAAGTACTTACTTATTTCAGGGGCACGAAATCAGCTCGCCAGGTACGGAATGATCTCATTTTTTTCCATTCCAACAAACATAGGATTACTGAAGTCGCAAAGCTTTAGAACATTTTCCGTGTCATTTACATGAAAAATCGTACAACTCAGCTCTCAAGAGTGGTTACATAAATAGAAGGAAAATAATGGAAAAGTTAATCAAGATAGAAGTACAAACCAGCATGTTATCGGGGTTAATGTCGGTATAAAGAACACCACAGCTTCAAATAATTTTTAGAGCAATGAAGAGCTGTTTTACATAAGCCCTTACAACAGTTAGTAAAAGACCAATATTACAACCAAACTTCTATAATACTTCGCGAAGATTCATATGAAGGGATTAAAAAACTAAACAAAGATATTTCATGTACTTGAAACTGTAAAGAAACCTAACACAATGGTGTCTGTCTTCCAAGTCAGCACCAACTAATTTCTTCAAATCACCAATTCTTCTAAACAGATTTATACCTGCTCATGTCAAACTAAAATCAACCAGCTATAGGTAATAACATATACATTAAACAATTAAAATGTTGTCATGCAAAGCACTCAATACCACCCCTTTGTCGTTCAGTTGACATTGACGGCCCCGAACCAACTCAACATACTTCAAAACTCCCTGCACGTAACACAATTTTGACAATAATAATGAAATTCTAATCAAGTCTATATTGAAAACATAAACCGGTGGTCAGGCTATTACATTTTTTCTTCTTGCTTGATTCATCCTCATCCCCATCCGCCGACTCCTTTTCGGCTAAAAAATTTCTGAAGAATTTTCTCTATCTGGGTCCATCGCCTAAAAACTTTTGCTATATCGACTTTGGGCTGACCTCTTCCGCTTCTATCAGTTTTTTCATCTGAAGAATTTTCTCTATCTGGGTCACCGGATGAGACTTGAGTACTACTTTCATCCATAGCTGCAACAAGAGATGAACCCGAAATACGGTATCTGACAAACAAACATACTAAATATTTAGTACATACAACAAATACCGCTAACAGAGCCCAAAACGTGTAACTTAGGAAACGTAAATAACAGAATTTTAGGGGATAACTACCGATGCTCCCAATGTGATATAAGTTCCGCAATGGGCCCTAAGGCAAGAACTTCGGTTGCAGCTTCGATTCCGATTTCCTTTTCGATTTCTTTTCATTTTTAGAGCCATCACTTTCCAAGTTGTCATCTTCATCGTCTAAATATTTTAAATCTTTTGATCCAAATATTAACACGGCACAAATTGTCCCTAACATAAAAGGCCCAACAAAATACAACCTAATTTCAGCGAACGATTTAGTCAAAAAAAGTACCTTCTGAGAGATAGGTGTCTGATTCAGCATAGCGAATATCCTATATGTTAATGGCAAATTATATCCAAATAGCCATGTTAAAGATAATATACATCAGACTCCTAGTTTTATATAGAAAAATTATTACCTTTTGTGGGTACCTCTTTCGTTATCCATTGGACCTGGTAGATTGAAGGTTTTTGTGAACCTTTTAATAACTTAGATGCCCAAACTCTCAATGAATGTCTAGCTAGCGGATGGTTAGATATGATGATACACGATTTGTGGCGCGAACCTAACGAATGAAAATCGGCCTTTGTTTGTTCCATTTGTTTTGTTGGCGGGTTAAAAAAAACATAGTTCGGTATAGCCATGTGAGTATGGCAACAATGCCTCGCCATAGTCGAGTCTAGCGCTCATGCTTCTTCTAAAACGACTTTGGACCGGCTGGACCTCAGCCCAGAATATGCTATACACGGGCCTATGGTCCGAAAATCTTGATTCGCCACGCACGTATGATAACTGATGAAGACCTTGACCATGCCATAGTATCCGGTCACACCTGCATTTCCAAATACCATTATTACTCGTATCAGACCTGGGTACCGAAAAGTGTGTGGAACTCTAGGGCTGCCATCATATTTTCTTCTCTGTATTGAAGATTTTACTGCTGTAACAACTTTCACATGTATAGATAATAGAGATCCTGATAGAACATTAAAGCGAAATAAATAAGAAAAGACCAAAAAGCGCAATCAAACAATGAAGATCAAATGAAACAAATAAAACAGACCTTTGAGCTTCAATAATCGGTAGCTGAAAGTTAAACTTGTAATCAGACTTGTATTAGGTTGTAGAATTGTATATTTAGGGTTACATAGGATGGGTGTTATATAGAACCCATATTACACATCTAGTCCCTATACTATAATACATTGTCTAAGACTCCCCCGCAAACTAAGCACGGAAGTGACTTTGTTTGAGAACTTAAAAAAAAAAACATAATACAAAAATAAAAAGATAGTTGGTCTTCATCCTCTTCCACCTAATGCTTTTTCTTTCCACCAAAATTTCCACCTAATGCTTTTCCTTTCCACCAAAAGTATCCACCATTTGCCTTTGTTTCCAACCGAAACTTCTTTCCCAAATTCCTTTTGTCCCATCTTTCCACCTATTTCCCATCTTTTATATTTCCGTTTGCTTTTGTCCCTTTTTTTTTTTGTCTTGATGCAGCTGCTGGGCTCATCAGTCATCACTGCTTCTGCCCTTGTTTATATTTTTTTTTTGAGACTACCCAGTACTCTTCTCACCTCAGCAGCCTTAACCGGGATTTGTTCCCCTACACACGAAACTTAACTGGGATTTGTTTCCCTTCGTCGGTCTTCTCCCTCATCGCCGGAAAAATCTGCCACCGTTGAATGGTGGCGGCGATGGCACCGTTGTGGTGGCTGTGACGGCATTTAGGGTTATGTGGCAGGTTATTTCTGCAACCCTAAACGCAGGGAGGAAAGTTGTTGGTGTTGTTGCAGTTGATGTTGTTGTTGATGCTGCTGCTGTTGTTGCAGTCGATGTTGTTGTTGACGCTGCGGCTGCTGCTGCTGTTGTTGCAGTTGTTACAGATGCAGCGGCTAGGGTTTAGGGTGGTGGTTGTAGATGTGGCGGCAGCTAGGGTTTGGGTTGTGGTTTGGAACGGCAGTTGTAGGGGTGGCGGCTGCTAGGGTTTGTGGTGGTGGTAGGCGGCGGCAGCTAGGGTTTGTGCTGCTACTGCTGGTTGTAGGGATAAGATGGTTGTTATGGTGACGGGATGGAAGTAGGAGATGAAGACTGAGCGCTTGTTGAAGGCGGTGGTGGTAGGGCGGCGGCGGCGGCGGCCGCCGCCACCCCTCCGGTGATGTTTACCTAAGCTCTGATACCAAGTTAAACTTGTAATCAGACTTGTATTAGGTTGTAGAATTGTATATTTAGGGTTACATAGGATGGGTGTTATATAGAACCCCATATTACACATCTAGTCCCTATACTATAATACATTGTCTAAGACTGAACAACCACAAGCTCGCAAAACAACTCAATAATTTCTTGAGCTGCCATCATTTTCTCTTCCCTTATAAGTTACATAACCAAAGGTCAATTAATATCTTATGTACTTTTTCTAGTCCAAACAAAAGCATGTATTATACCTGAATTTGGGCCGTAGCTTCTTGACCGGTCTCTAAAAGTTTCGCAATATCCCGCCGCATCTGTTTTATATGAATTTCTGTACGATTCCTCAACAATTTTATCCGCGGTATCGTCAACTTCAAAAGTGTTTTACTGTAATCAACAATTCACAACCAAATAGTTACAATCAAACCCTCGGCCATACCATACAATACAAATTAAATACTCTGATAATTTCACTACCACAACAACTTTAACCTAAACATTTCACTGTCAATTAACAAACACAAGGTAAATCCAGACAAAAACAACAATTAAGCATATAAATAAGGTTTTACCATTTGGAACCCTTAAAAAGCCCCATTAGCGAAGATCGAATCAAGCATCGACATCTTAATCGAAATTTAGGTACGAAATCCTGATGTTGTGGTCACAAAACTGTATGTGCAGTGGATCGAAAACATGTAACAGATAGAATACAGGATTGATTTAGAAATATGAATGAATGAATGAATGAATGAACTAATGTCGTCGATTGAACTTTAATTCGATAACCAGACTTGAATCCCTTCGAATGTTGCCGATTGAACTTCGATAATCCATGAAGATGCAAGAGCGAGGCTTGTGAGTGGCTGGCAAAGAAGAATTTCAAATTAGGGCAACGTCTGGTATTTGGGTAAACGCAACAAAAGGAAATACAAACCGGAGATTGATGGTGGGAAGCGATTCAATTGAAGGACTGCGGTGATAATCAACATCAGATAACACCAAGCATCGACGGTTTTGACAATTGGGATTCTGGACAGTAAATGCGGGAGGACGATTTCTCTATTTTAGCCCCAAGGTGTCTTAAAACTTTGCTCATTGACCCCTCTATAAATGCTTTAATTTCTTGTACATGTTGTTATAAAATTTGTACTTGATGTTAAATTACGTTTCTATCCATCACTTCTCCTTTTTATAATAGTATAGATAAGATTATGATCTAAGTTACTACTTTATATACGCTGAATAAAATATTTTCATAATTAATATTTAATTTATTATGTCACAAATGGGTAAAAAAATAGAAATTAATAGTATTAAAGTAGGATTAAGTTACTATTTCTACTTCTAAAATATTTCTTTGTTTAGGGTCATTGAAAGACCTTGGCGAAAAAAATTAGTGTGGTAAAATATGGTAGTAATAAATGTCTAAATTTATATTTATTGATTTGGTCAAAAAGTCAAAATATTAGATTGTTTATTTTATTTGTTTGTATATTATTTTTTCTTCCTAATTTAAAAATTCCATTATCCAAAAATATTCCCTAATCACGGATTATGTATTCTTCTTTAAATTAAACTCAGTATTACCATATAAAATCTAACCGAATTGATTATAGGCAAAATATATTGAAACTACGGATTATGATCAAATACAAAGGGTAAAATAAATAGGAAATGTAAGAAATATTCTAGTCCATTGATCTTAGATTTGGAGTGTGAGATTAATTTCAGAGAAAAGAAAATAATGAAAGGGCATAAATGAAATTCTACATTTATTGACTTTCTCTCTCTACATACAGGACACGTGCCAATTCCCCATCAATTTAAAACGTCCATAACTTTTTCAACAACATATGTTTTTTTTTTTAAATTTCACCATAATAAGCAGCGTTTTCTAATTTGTGTGCAACACCTAAAATTTGAAGCTCCAAATTTCTTCACAGAGATTGGGGAATTCCTCTAGTGAAGTTATATTTGTGTATCTTCAAAATCAACAATGTGTTAAGTTTCTCTCCAATCCATTCGGGTATTTTTTCCGCAGAATGCATTAACCCAAATCTAAGACTCTTAACTAACTAAAATTCCAAATTTCTATAGGAAGCTCACCACTAAAGTCATTGTCATTCAAGTTTAACGTTTCTAATGATGAATTGCGCCCTATAAAATTTGGAATGATGCCACTTAACTCATTTGACATTAATCTCATGAGAAACAAAATTTTCAGGTTCTTAACACACTTAGGAATTTTGCCAGTTAACTTATTTTGGGCAAGATTATGATATTCCAATAATGTCCACTTGCACAATGACCTTGGAATCAGTGGTGGATCCAAGAATTTTTTCCAGTGGATATACTATTTTTAGATGCTGTAATTTTATGTATCCGGATATAAAATTTCTGGGTCGGTTCGACGATTCAGTTGGAATCGGGTCGGATAAGATTCATCACAAAATCTTTCCATTATGCATTAGCAAATTAATGGTATTCATATGAATCATATTCTCTTAGTTAATAGGAAATTAATAAATTGAAAATTTACTTAGTTAATGATTCCATTAGCAAATTAAGAAAAAGGAAACTAAGTGGCTGTTTGTTTACCTCTTAATGGGCTCGTAATGGTTCAGACCTTAACCATAAAGAAGTTGCCAAACATCCCCTAATACTAACAAATCTGATGACAGAAAGAAAAAAAAGATCTGATGACAGAAAGAAAAAAGAAGTAATTTACGATTCTATAGATAGGGGTTGGTTACGGTACAAACCATATTTATCCTACAAACCGTGAGAACAGATCTTAGCACTTAAAAAAAGTTAAATTAGCACATACTAAAACAATACATACATAAAAGTAGCACTTTGAATTATATTAGCACATGAAAATTAATCAAGATAACTGATTTTAGCACATATGTAAATGATATCAGCACTTTTCTTTATGTCAGCGCATTGAAAACAAAAGGAAGATCTAAATAAAGAATTAATTGTTTGTTAGCATAGTTATAGCGAATTCAATATAATTGATATTATTTAGTTGGATGTCACATGACACTCTTTAAATGATTTTTACAGTTTGTATACGAAATGTGGTTTGTATTTAAAAACCTTATCTCACACAAGCATTTTATCAAACATGTGGTCAGGGCCGTCTCCGAAAATCACAAAAATTTCTTTGGCCCTGTTCGAGATAAAAAATTTGGGCCCTATTCGCAAATCTTCATATAATATAAACTCATCAATCATTCAATCAAATAACCCGTAATACTACGATAATTGTTATCAAATAGATAAAACAAATTAACAAAAATAGTGTTGGTGCACTTGTGTCTGTACTTTGTCTGTATTTTGTCATGATACAAAACGATGTCTTTTGTTAGTCCTGTAAGTTTGACCAAGTCAACCATCCTCCGGTTTGACTTGGCCAAACAGTTAGAACATTGGTTGTAATATGTTTAGGTCGAAGGATGTGTCATCGAAGGATAGTTTAGATCCTTCGATGAGCTCGAAAGATAAGCCTTCGATTGATGGACCTCGAAAGATGTCATCCTTCGAGGTACATGTTGATCCTTCGAGCTGTTTCAGATCGATAGATGATCGTTCGATCATCTATCTGATCCTTCGACCAGACATGCTGTGTTCGGGTATATATACCCATGCATTGTGTTCACTTCTTAGAGAGACAGAAAAATAGACAGACAGAATAGAGAGGTGAAAAGTGTGAGAGCATTCTGTTCAGACCACACACACACAAGAGTTAGAGAGAGTTTGCAAAACACATTTGTAAACATTGAGCTTGTAACCGAACCTTTCATACGTATTAATACAAGTGGTGTTAATCGGTGAAGACTTGTGTGTTGTGTTTGTGCTTGTTCTATCCCGGTTTGCATGCTAGCTTGGATTCCGCACTCGCTAGTGTGTTAGACATAACAAGGAATAGGTTATACCTCAACCTCCGAGGGACCTACAAGTGGTATCAGAGCCGTGGCTCTTTTCCTTGTTAAAAACCGAGTTTTATACAAGCTTTGGAGTGTTTTGGACAAAAACTCCTTGGTTTTGCAACCGTTTTCTGTGTTTTTCTCGCATTTTCAGACGTTAAAACGTGTTCTAAACTTATCGGGTGTGTTAAGGAACGGGTTGGGTAACTTAAAAACTTGTTTTTAAGAGGTTTGGTCATCTCCGGCCAAACTCCGGCTAACTCCGGTTACCGGTTTCTGGGTAGATCTTTCGATTTTAAATATATTTTATTGTTCAAATTGCATGCAGAAGATATGGTCTGACCATACCTTCTGCCTTCTGCCGAAAGTTTCTACCAACCCATCAACTTTTCACCAACCTGTCACTCTTTGTCAACTGTGTCAGTCCGTCCGATAGATATCCTTCGAAGTCGAAAGATCGTCTTTCGATCAAAGGAGGTTCGATAGATAATCATCCTTCGAACATCCTTCGAAGTGTGTGACTTATCCTTCGTTCCAAGGAATATTTTCGAAACATATATCTTTCAGTCTACAGTTCTTTTTCGAAAGACAAGGATCCTTCGATTGGGGAGTCTTTCGAAATCATTGTTCGAAACTCAACAGTGATCTTTCGAACACTGTTGATCCTTCGAACAAGTGTTGATCCTTCGATCCCAGGTTGCTTAAGTGTAACAAGTTTGTGTTTTTCAGTGTCTTTCGATCTCAGATCTTCGGCTGGTTAGTGTAACATTTTTTTTTCTTGATAAAAAATGAATTCGATGTGGGGTATTCCCTTACCTGCATCTCCTGCATGGGCCGAATCTCCCGTACCTGTATCTTCGCAAGCTAATGCTATATCTACCGGTCAATGGGCATTCGTATCAAATCAAACTCCAAGTGTTCAAAGCATTTTGTTAAGCGAGAGTGAAACGGGAAGTTTGAATAGGCCTCCAAAGTTGATGCACTTAAGTGAATATCCGGGATGGTTTGATAGATTTCATACATACGTCCTTGGTCAAAATACAGAATTGTGGTTGCGTTTCATCACAGATTTTGATCAAACAATAGAGCTTGCCGCATCATCTGCTGCTACGTTTGCAGATCTTACGGAAGATCAGAAGAAGGTCTATGATTTGGAAAAGAAGGCATATGCCATTCTTACTCAGGCGTTAAGTAAAGATATTTATCATCAATTTGTCAGTTACAAGACAACGAAGACGTTGTGGGACGCATTGAAGATAAGGGGCGTGGGAAATGAAGCGACACGTCAATTGAGAAAAGACCTGCTAAAGAAAGAGTTTGATGGTTTTACTTGTATGGAGAATGAATCTTTAGGAGATTTGACAAGTCGATTCAATCATTTGCTGACTGAATTGGGAAATATTGGGGTTGTAACAACTTCAGCAGAGATAGTGAAAAAGTTTGCAGATGCACTGCCACCTCAATGGAATACCTTCTTGGAAATCATGAAGTACAATGGCACTTTAGCTACAACAAACTTCAATGACTTTGCTCAACTCCTGGAAAACAAGAATCAGGAAGAAACTCTCAAGGCAAAAAGAGTTCCAGTGCCACAAAATCCTGAAATGTATTATGGAACTTCTGGCACTTCTACAAAACCTTCTTCACACGCTCCAATTCAAACAGCGTTTGTGTCTAGCACTAGCTTGTATGGCATTCCTCCTCCAACAACAGACATGTATGGAAATCCGCTTGAACCAGTCCCTCAACCACTTCCTCCTCAACAGCAAGCATGTTATGGAAGCACATCATCTGCTAGTCAGCAATCAAAGCCAAATACAGTACGGCTCGACACCTCAAGTTTCTCTAAAGTCAGTGTTGAAGTAGCAAAAGAACATATGGAGCTTCTAAACACTTTGGTGAGCGCATACTGTGGATTAGTGGAAGGTCAGATTGGCAACATTAATCTGACTCAAGAAGACTATCAGCAGATCGATAAAGAGGAGATGGAGATGATGGACATCAAGTGGGCCTTTGCCAGTGCTGTTAGGCGAGCAAAGGATTTCATGGAAAGAACTGGCAGAACCAGCTTGGAAAGCAAGAAAGAAACCAAGTATGGGTTTGATAAACAGGCTGTTAAATGCTTCAATTGTGGTGAACGTGGTCATTTCAAACGTGAATGTACGAGGCCATCTCAACATGGAAACCAAAATCCTTTCAGAGGTCAAGGCAACAGGGCAAATCAGAACCAAGTAAGGAACAATGAGCGCACATTGGTGCCTGTCAACAACCAGAGTCAAGCAGGACCATCAAATGCCAACCAGGCACTTGTGGTTCAAGTAGATGAAGGTTGTGATTGGTCAATCCAGTTGGGAAATGATGCTCCAGATGGAACAGCTTGTTTTGCTGAGGTCGTGAAGGATTTAAATCACGCCAGTGGTGGAGAATCTTCCACCAATGGTGATGAATCTTCTGAAGATGAAGACTCTTCTGGTTATAGTAGAAGTTCAGATGAAGAATCCTCGAGTTCAGGTGATGATCATGTGGATGAGACATCAAGTGCGTCAGTCGATGCAAATGTTGATGAGCTTTTGGAAGAAGCTGCAGCAGGAATTGAAAGAAGATCTATTTTGGTGGATCAGGCTGCTTATTCTTCGTCTTCTCTCCATTCAGCCTTTATGGCTAATGTCGACAGTTCATCAAGTCAGGTATGTGTCGATGAACCCACTTCTGTTAGCTGTGATAATTGTGATAGTTTGCGTGTCAAATGTGCTGATTTAGAGGCAAACATGTCTGAGTTGCAAGGCAAACATGATGCGTTACAAGCTAGTTTGTTTGACTTGCAAGACAAACATGCTTCGTTGAATGATAAGTGGTGTGAATTGTAAAGCAAACACGAGGCTTTGCAAGAGAAATATGATGTGACATTCATTCACAATCAGAAACTGACCGTGGATCTTTCCAAGTGCACAGAAGCCAACATGTTTTATGAAAACCATGAAAAGGAATTTAAATCTATGATTGAAAAATTAAAGAAAGATAAAACTGAGCTGACAAAAATGGTTTCCAGAAAACAAACTGACATTAACTTGTATATAACTCGTCTTGAGGTAATGCAAAAGGAAATGGCTTGTGTGAAAACTGAAAGTGAGGCGATCCAACTTAAGCTAGACAGTTATTTGAGCTCTAGCTATGTGTTAGATCACATCATTGACGTACAGAAAGAGAAACGGGATGTCACATGCATAGGTTACAAGAAATGTCCACCACCTGTTAGAAACAATTATGATGCCATGCCCGATGAGGAGTATAGAACTCACTTTGAGCCATCTGTTCCTTTAGACGTTAAGGAATTTGCAGCAGGACTTGGATACAAGAAGGAAGTATCGTCAGATTCAGATGTGTCAGCAGATACATTTGTAACTGCTGAACAGAATCAGGATCCTCCAGTTGTGATTGAGGATGCTGATTCTTCTGATGATGAATCTGATAATACTGATTCAGCAAAGTCTGATGCGGGAATCAAAGAAGAGGACATACCTCTTGAGAATCATATTCTGTGTGATCCTCCTGCAAAACCCGCTAAGACTGTTGCAATTGAGTCCTCGTCTGCAAAAGAGTCGGAGAGTGTGGATTTGCTGTACACTCTTGTTGGTGATGATAAAATCTATTCTGACAAAGATTTTCCTATTAAGAATGTTAATCAATCCTTAATTAGTAAAGTTTTTGAAAATTCGACAAGTAAGTTTCTGGGAAAGACAGGATCACATGTTACAGTAACACAGTGTCCTCCGATTCCAAAGGCTGAAGTTCGAAAACAATATGGAAATCAGAAATTACCAACAGTGCAAAAACAGCAAAATCATGCCAAACCAAAAGGAAAAGCACCGACTCAAGATCAAAGGAAGCCGAATCAAAAGAAGAAAAAGAATGTGAACTTTGTGAAATCTAAGGGAACGGACAAAATTGAAACGTATGAAAATCAATCTAACTTAGATTTTGTCAAGCAAGCAACAGTGTTGAAAAGAAATGAACCAAGTTGTTCGAAACCAAGTACCTCGAGATCACAAAGTTCATCATCGGCAAGACGGTCACATGATACTTCGGGGTTTGTTGAACGAAGATCATGTTTTGAATGTGGTACAATTGGGCATATCATTCGAAATTGCCCGTATCTTCATAAGTTGAAAGCCAAAGAAGATGATCCCCATGAACGAAATCACCAAAAGCGATCTGTTTCTGTAAAACAAGATCCCCGCCTTGTAAAAGAAAGGGAAAAGAAACAGAAACGCCAACAGGTCAAGGTAATTGAAAAGGCGATTAAAACCGATGTGGTTAACAAAACATCTGTTTCTGTCAAACCAAACAATTTAAAAACTTCAGACAACCATGAAGTTAAGGTTTTAAAGAATAACCCTGGTATAACAAAACAGACCTGGAAACCAAAAACGGTTATTGAATCAGGGGGACCATCACAATTTTCAAATCATCAAAGAATAGAAGTTATTGTTGTTGATGAAAATGGAAGACCCAAGACCACAATGGCTTGGGTCCCCATCTCCAACTAATTGTGTGAGTTCATGTGCAGGGTGTTCCAGGAGGAACTATCAGTAGTCATTGGATTGTTGATAGTGGGGCATCCAGGCACATGACAGGCGACATGAAGCTTCTCTATGACGTTAAATCTATTAGAGGAGGTTATGTTGCTTTTGCTGGAGATAAAGGCGGATATATTACGGGTGAAGGAATGATTTCCAACGGGGTTGTTAGCTTTGATAAGATCAACTTCGTACAACAACTTGATCACAATCTTCTTAGTGTTTCTCAAATTTGTGATAAGCAATTCTCAGTACACTTTGATGCAAATGGATGTTATGTGCTGAAACCCGGCTTCAAAATTCCGAAAGAATGGATTCTCTTGTCGGCTCCAAGGATAAATGATCTGTATGTCCTTGATATGAGCCAAGCTATCACAACTTCTGCACAAGCAACTTGTTTCGTTTCCAAAGCCACAGAAAAAGACTCAATCTCTTGGCACAGACGAATGGGTCACATTCACTTACGCAAAATGAATCATTTGGTGTCAAATGAATTGGTGAATGGTGTTCCTCTTAAAAACTTTCATCTTCAAGACATCTGTGTCTCGTGCCAGAAAGGAAAACAAACGAAGAAGCGACATCCTACAAAGAAAATCAACACGGTGGCTGTTCCTCTTGAACGTTTGCACATGGATTTGTTCGGTCCTGTCAAACACAAAAGTATTAGGAATGATCAATACTGCCTCGTGATTACTGATGATTATTCAAGATTCTCTTGGGTGGCGTTCATGGCACATAAGAGTGAAACCTTCGGTATTATCAAAAACTTGATCATTCAGATTGAGAATCTATATAAGTTGAAGGTTAGGCGGATACGTAGCGACAATGGTACTGAATTCAAAAATCATGCCATGGCGGAGTTTTGCACTTCAAAAGGTATTCTTCACGAATTTAGTGCAGCTTACACTCCTCAACAGAATGGCGTCGCTGAACGTAAGAACCGCACATTGATCGAGACTGCTAGGACTATGTTGGTAGAGTCACAATTGCCGATTCCATTCTGGACTGAAGCTGTGGCCTCTGCATGTTATACGTTGAACCGAGTCCTTACAGTCAAAAGGCACAACAAGACCTGCTTTGAGCTTATTAACAAACGGAAACCAGATTTGTCCTATCTTGAACCGTTTGGAGCTCCGTGCACAATAATCGATCCTAATGGAAAGTTTGGGGCAAAAGCAATTGAAGGATACTTTCTTGGGTATTCCACCCCGAACTTAAGAGTCTGGAATCTAGAGACTAAAAGGGTTGAGGAATGGTCTGAAGTCAGAGTACAAAGGCACACTTTACCAGTCAAATGTCCTGGTCAGCCTTGGATGTTTGAGTACGATGACTTTTTCAATTCGATCAATGTTGAAGCAGTTGAAGAAAATGCTGCTGCAAGGATGTTTTTCGAGAGTGACAATGCAACAGATTCACCGTTGGTTCGTCCAATTATTGTCAGTCAAGAACCATCTTCAGTGAACAATAATGCTCTCGACAATGAGGATTTTCACGATGCTACCGAATTGAACGAATCTTCAGAGGATGATGAATTTCTCGATGCAGATCAAGAAGCTCCAATAACAGCAGTTCATGGTACTTCAGAGGGTACACCTCCAGTGGACGCCCCTAGAACAGCTGAAGCTACTGCATCATCCTCTTCGTCAATTCCGGGCATTGAATTGGTTGTTGATCTCAATCTCAACAATCTGGGTACAAATATTCCAGTTCAAGATAATCCAGAGACAAGGATTCACAATACCCATCCTCAACAAAACATCATCGGAAATGTACAAATTGGCGTTCAAACAAGAAACATGTTGCGAAACAACAACAATGCAAGCTTGTATGCGGCGATTAGAGAATCTGGTCAACAAAATGATTGGTCTTTCGCGTGTTATGTCTCACAGGAAGAGCCAAGAACTTGGAAAGAAGCTTTGAAAGATAACTCATGGGTTGAAGCAATGCAGGAAGAACTGCAACAATTCCAGAAGCTTGGTGTCTGGAAACTCGTAGAGAAACCTGCTGGTTACAAGAAGATTGGTACCCGTTGGGTGTTTAAATGCAAAAAGGATGACCGTGGAATCCTTATTCGAAACAAAGCAAGGCTAGTCGTTCAAGGTTTTCGTCAGATAGAAGGGATCGACTACAACGAAGTGTATGCACCTGTTGCACGTCTAGAAGCAATTCGGATCTTTCTGGCTTATGCCTCATTCAAAGGTTTCAAGGTATACCAGATGGACGTGAAAAGTGCATTCTTACATGGTGTCGTGGAAGAAGAGGTGTACGTCGAACAGCCTCCAGGTTTTGAAGATCCTATCCATCCCGATCGGGTTTGGTTGCTCAACAAAGCTCTCTATGGTCTTCATCAAGCACCGCGAGCTTGGTACGCAACCTTATCTAACTATCTGCTGGAGAATGGATTTCGCAGAGGTCTTATCGACTGTACTCTTTTCATCAAAGAACAAGATGGAGATCTTCTACTGGTACAGGTATACGTTGATGATATTATTTTTGGTTCTACTAATGATGTTTTGTGTAGGAATTTCGAGCGCATTATGCAGGATAAATTCGAGATGAGTGCTATGGGGGGAATGACTTTCTTTTTGGGCCTACAAGTACAACAAACTGAGTCTGGGACATTCATCCATCAGACTAAATATGTTGGTGACATCTTGAGCCGGTTCCAGATGTCTGATGCAACGCCCATCGGTACCCCATTGCCGCAAAATCACGGAATTACTCCAGACTTGAAGGGTCAAGATGTTAGCCCCTCGTACTACCGCGCAATGATCGGATCTCTTATGTACCTCACAGCATCAAGACCAGATATAATGTACCCAACGTGCCTGCTTGCCAGATATCAAGTCAACCCGAAGGCCTCACATCTTGCAGCTGTAAAAAGGATTTTTCGTTATTTGAAGGGTTGCCCTGACACCGGTCTATGGTACCCTAGGGATAATAACTTTGACTTGATTGCTTTCAGTGATTCTGATTTTGGCGGATGCAAAATCGACGGCAAATCCACAACGGCTGGATGTCAGTTTTTGGGAAATCGCCTAGTCACCTGGCAGTGCAAGAAGCAGACGTGCGTCGCTACATCAACATGCGAAGCTGAATACATTGCTGCCTCAAGTTGTTGCTCCCAAGTCCTATGGATCCAACAACAATTGCGAGACTACGGTTTAGAATTCCTAACTACTCCTATTTACGTTGATAATTCTGCTGCATTACAGATCACTAAAAATCCTGTGCAGCATTCAAAGACTAAGCACATCGACATTAAGTATCACTTCATACGTGATTGCTTTGAGAAAAGGCTAATCGATGTTGCTTACGTCCACACCGATGACCAACGTGCCGACCTTTTTACCAAAGCATTTGACAAATCAAGATTTGACTACTTATTATTGGTAAACGGCATTAAGGTCAAGCAAGAGTAAAACCAACATCGGAAAATCATTTTTGTAAATACCTTTGTGTTTTAAATTTGTCTTAGTTTATTGATTTTAGGGGGAGTAAATCCAATATTTGAAAATCCAAAAACATCGAAAAATTTCAAAACACAAAAACAATAGAAAAACAAAAACGAGTTTCCTGGCGAGCAAAAGAGAAAATGATAGTACATCAGTGGTCTATCTAAACCTCTTTAAACCTTACATGAAAAACGATAAGCAGCTCTATATAAGATGTATCGGTAGGCTCACAATCATTTAAAAGTGTGCAGGGTGATATAAACTTAAATCGACTGAAGACTGGGTGGGAACCATTCATTGGCATATGGTCTTAGTACCGAAATTTCGTTTGATAGATTGCCGAGGTTCTGAGATATTCGGTCTTTATGCTGCTTATCATCTGGGTATCATGGTTGTATCTTTTTCCGAAAAATAACGGGGACGCAAGTCTAGATCTTCCATGATACTATACATACGTGTACATACTGCATTCGACCTCAATAAGTGATCAACAATCACATGTCCCTCAAAATAAGTGATAAAATATCACAAATTCTTTCCGGGAGTCAAGTTCGTCTCTTTGCTGTACGAAAGTACTGACCTGTTCACGGACTTGATCCTGTGCCTTCATGCATCGAAAATCAAGTTCCTCATCAATAAGTGATTCTATCACATAGGGCTTGTTTTCAATCAAAATAAGTGAGAATCTCACATCATATACGGTCAAACAGATGATAATCGGTATACTCACCGGTAAGATGAACCCTCGTGCATACCTTGATACGGGAATGTGTCGTGATGTGGATGAACACCGGTCGGTAAGTATAAATCATACCTTAACGTATCCCCTCGCCATGATTACATCTGATAAGTTGAGTTTAAGTGGACAACAATACCGATAATTGTTATAGGATGCTTATCTTAATGTTAACTATTTGAACAACAAGAGCGTTTTGGCATGACCGTACACTGATATGATTCTCTTACCCTCGAAACTCGCAAAAAGAATGTCTGTAAATATTTATTTAATGCTTTCAGTTTCTGCATCTTTGTATATATTTATTTACTGCTTTATGTCTTTACATTTTAAAATATTCAAAAAGTCCAAAAAGATTTTAGGTGTGTTTTAATATAAACTTTCTAAAAGCCAAAAAGATTTTATTTCTATTTTATTTTCGATCGTACGATGTTGGAGCTCGAGTCTTCGATACCTGAAACCTGAACGAAAACCGAACGACTAAATCTTCATAAACGGTCGAAATTTGCAAGTTTTGAAAGTTAAAAACCTAAAATTGATAAATTTATTAAACTTTCAAACTGTCGGACGGTGTTTGTTTGAACAATGGTCACATGTGTGTCGTTTGCTTATGATATTCCAAGCAGTTGTTCTCATTACGCGTTTAGATTTCTTGCATGTGCAGATTCTAAAGGCAAGGAGAACATGGTCGATGACAAGCTTCGGAATGAAGACACGACGTGAAGGCACTCAAGTGATGAAGATGATCGAGTTGCCGCTGACCATCATCAACATCACAAGGATCTCAATTCATAAAGAACAAGTATTTCACGAGCATAACTCAAGGGGGAGCTTATGTTAAGGGGGAGTTTGTCAACACACTTCCTACATGAAACGGGGAGTTTGTTGGTACACTTTCTGCTTTCAAGACGTGAAGACTTTAAAGATCCTCCGACATTGAAGACTTGAAAGGACGTCAAAGACTCAAAGGTCAAGTTATAGAGATCGAGACAAAGATCAAGTTATAAAGATCGAGACAAAGATCGAGACCAAGATTGAGACAAAGCTGGTCAAGATCGAGACAAAGCTACAGCCAAGGGGGAGTTTGTTGGTGCACTTGTGTCTGTACTTTGTCTGTATTTTGTCATGATACAAAACGATGTCTTTTGTTAGTCCTGTAAGTTTGACCAAGTCAACCATCCTCCGGTTTGACTTGGCCAAACAGTTAGAACATTGGTTGTAATATGTTTAGGTCGAAGGATGTGTCATCGAAGGATAGTTTAGATCCTTCGATGAGCTCGAAAGATAAGCCTTCGATTGATGGACCTCGAAAGATGTCATCCTTCGAGGTACATGTTGATCCTTCGAGCTGTTTCAGATCGATAGATGATCGTTCGATCATCTATCTGATCCTTCGACCAGACATGCTGTGTTCGGGTATATATACCCATGCATTGTGTTCACTTCTTAGAGAGACAGAAAAATAGACAGACAGAATAGAGAGGTGAAAAGTGTGAGAGCATTCTGTTCAGACCACACACACACAAGAGTTAGAGAGAGTTTGCAAAACACATTTGTAAACATTGAGCTTGTAACCGAACCTTTCATACGTATTAATACAAGTGGTGTTAATCGGTGAAGACTTGTGTGTTGTGTTTGTGCTTGTTCTATCCCGGTTTGCATGCTAGCTTGGATTCCGCACTCGCTAGTGTGTTAGACATAACAAGGAATAGGTTATACCTCAACCTCCGAGGGACCTACAAATAGTGTAGCAAAAATATCAAGTTATAGAACGTACTTGCTAAGCGAAAAGTGTGGTTCTTCTAGCGTTTTTTGAAGCAAAGCTCTCGATTAACAAAAAAAAAAAAAAAAACATTCATTCAATATTTCAATCACATTCATAAGACATCAGTTAACATATGAAATCAGGCAATCAACGACTGATATTAACATACCTCCGATGACCGATTCCGAAAGTCTGAATGTCTGATGATAATTGCGACTGATATACCTCCGATTCCGAAATCCGAATCACTTGATATGAGGAACAAAAACTGAAATCCTGACTTGTGAAATCAAAAAGAAAAAGATATTCATTGATTCAATCAAAAAACGAAATAAAAAAGACAAAATCACAAAAAAACATATGACATCTTATCACGCAATCAGCGACTGTCGACTGATAAGGCCCTGAACATACCTCAGAACTGATGATAATTGCCGATTGCAACTGATCAGCGTGATAATTGCCGAAATCAGAATGACCGAATCACTTGATATACTCCGATTCCGAAATCCGAATGATAATTGCCGATTGCGACTGATAATTGCCGTCGACCTTTTTGTCTCCTGTGCGTGCAATTTGATCAGCGACTTTTTGTTTCCCAAATACCACTTTCCCTCGTCCCTCCTGTGCGTGCAATTTGTCCTGTGCGTGAAGTTTCAATCATTTGGGCCTTATTGTTTGTATTTGGGCCTAAAATTTGCAATACCAATAAGAATTTTCGTTTGGGCCTACAATTTGCAATACTAATCAGAATTTTCGTTTGGGCCCCATGCTGGTTTGGGCCCTGTGCACAGGCCTATCCTGCACATGGGCTTAGCCGGCCCTGCATGTGGTGTGCATATGTTTTTAACTAGTCGGCTTTGTTACCTTGGCTATTATATGAAGGGTTAAAAGGTTACCTTGTGAAGAAGTGAGAAATTGAATTGCAATATGAAGGGTTGTTGTCGGTGAAGTTTCATGAGAAGTAAACGACCACACGCCCACACCTACTTAAAGTTTCTATCTGACAAAATTAACATTTGCACACAGAAAATTAGAAAAGAATAATATTAAATTAGAACTATATCGCCGGAGATTAATTTGTGTTTTACCCTTTGAAATCGAAAGATTAAACAGAATAACCCATAAAAGGTGAATCGAAGACAAAACAAAACTAAAAAATCCAAGAACTTTACAGGAATTATGTTTGGGTTTAAGTTTAATAGAGTGCGGCCGTAAATTTGTTAAATCTGAGAATGCCCAAAGCCAGCTGCAGGCACGGATAAGTACATAACAATTTTATTTATGTATATAAACACACACACCATATTACAAATACCTTTCGATTAAAATCCTAAAAGCAGCAACAAAATGAAAAACAAGAACTGATAATATATATGTGAATTACTTCCATTTGAGTGGATCTATATGGCTCCTCTTCCTCTCCTCATCTTGTTAACTCTTACCATGATTGCAACCTGTATCTTGTCCATGGACTCCTCAGCAAACATGAAAAGCTTATGTCTCCACTGCTTCTTTAACATCAAAACTACAATAACTCCCCAAAAGCCTGTTGCAGAACCACACATTATGTCCATATAAAACCATACCTTATTGGGCTCATGAGCTGCTTCATACTTTTTATTGGGAGTTATGGTTGGGTCATCAGGATTGGAGCAATTCTTTGGCATCGGAAAACCACATAGATCTTTGTTCCCCGCATATATTGACGGATCGATGAGCGTCTGTAATTGATTTCCTGTTGGAATTCGTCCTGACAAGTTGTTGTTTGACAAATTCAAGTAGCTCAAAAAATTCAAAGCTGCAATGCTTGGTGGGATCATACCGCCCAACTCGTTTCCTGACAAATCGAGAGAATTTAATGCTTTCATGTTTCCAATGTGGTCTGGAATGCATCCGCTAAGATGATTATTGGACAAATTGAGACCCACCAATCCCTGAAGTGTAGTTAACTCTACAGGTATGTCTCCAACAAGTTCATTGCTTGAAAGGTCCATGTTAGTGACAATAGACCATGTATTCGTATATTCAAGAGAACTGCCTTTCATAACCTGAACCAGCCCCTCCTCAGATTGCCAACCAAAACCAATTTCATAATCACTGTTACGCATACCTTGCAATTCTCCTAGACAATGAGGGATTGTTCCTGTTAAGCTGTTGTGTGCAACATCCAAAATTTGAAGATGTATATTTGTGCACAGAGATCGAGGAATTCCTCCAGTGAAGTTATTCTTGTGTAACCTGAAAACCAGAAATGATTTAATTTTTTCTCCAATCCATTCTGGTATTTTTCCGCAGAATGCATTATCACCCAAATCTAAGACCTCCAACAAACTTAAATTCCAAAGTTCTGCAGGAAGCTCACCACTAAAGTTGTTATCATTCAAGTTTAGCGATTCTAATATTGAAAAGTGCCCTATAAAACTTGGAATGATGCCACTCAACCCATTTGAGCTTAATCTCAGGAATTGCAATTTTTGCAGATTCTTGAAACATTTGGGAATTATCCCAATTAACCGATTTTTGGAAAGATCAAGATAAACTAAATCCGTCCTCTTGCACAAGGACCTTGGAATCGACTCATTGAAAGTGTTATTTTGAAGATATAACACTCGTCCAATAAAATCCTCATCATCCACATTAGCAATCCCATTAGGAAGGTTGGTTAAAGGTCCGCTGAGGTTGTTGTGGGAGAGATCCATGAAAGGAATGATGGGCATCTTTCGCAACCATGTGGGCAGAGGTCCTGAAATGGTTGTATTAGATAAAACTAATCTATGAAGTTTCCTCTGATTTCGAAGCCACTGTGGAAATCCATTTTCAATCTTGCAAGAACTTAGATCAATGGTCATCAACTGGAATGTAGGCAGCCACTCACGTGAAACATTGAATGTCAACTTACGGTTATAAGCTGTATTCAAGTCCTTCAACATCGAAAGATTAGCAAAATGGGATTCGTAAATTACTCCTTCCAAATAATTATAAGAGACATCAAGAGAACGGAGTTTAGAGAGTTGCCCAATTGAAACCGGAATAGTCCCGCTTAACTTATTGCCGTCTAGAGACAAAGCTGTTAAACCAGCTAATCCTCCAATGGATTCTGGAATTGAACCGTTCAAGTCATTACCAGAAAGGTAAAGGTCGGTAAGTTTCCCAAGGAATGTCGGAATGGGACCCCTTAACTCATTATAAGATAGATCCAACACTTGTAACATTTTTAGTTTTGTCAGAGATTCTGGAATTGAACCTGTTAACCCGTTATGAGATAGATCTACGTGTTGGATGTTAGAAAGGGTAGTAAGATTATGAAGAATATGAGATAGACGCGTCTCTTTGAGGTGACAATATGACAAGTGGAGCTCTAATAAAGAAGGGATCATGCTTAGCAAGTTTGCAAAGTTGGATGCAACAACAAAAGGAGAGGATGAAAGATCCAGGAATTGTAGGTATGTCATGTTTTGAAAAAAGTGAGGGAGTTCACCTGTGAAAATATTTCCCCTAAGATCCAGGTGTTTGATGTTGGAAAGTGTAATGCTCAAATTGCGAAGCGGACCACGATCATCAATTAAAAGACCACAATTTGACAAACTTAACACTTTAACTGAAGGAGCCATGTAAAGGACCACATCAATGATTTTTAATCCAGTAAGATTCACATAACTCAAGTCAAGATGCTCAAGTAAAGAAAGGCTAGAAATCCAGGTCATATCATGTGCAATGAGCTGATCGTAAGAACAATATTCTGAGGATGAACGAAGATCAAGATTCTTTAAATTGGAAAGGTTTCCAATGTTATGAGGAATGATACCAGAAAAACATGCATAAGAGAGATTGACGTAAGTGAGTTGTTTCAAGGATCCAATGAACTCAGGGATCCGGCTTCCTTGAAAATAATTCCAACTCAAGTCCAAGTGTTTTAGATGCCTCAACTCTCCTAAAGAAGTGCTCAACTCTTTACTAACTAAGCATCTGTCATAACAATTGAGATGAAGACTTTCAACATTTCCAGTGACAGCATCACACATGACTCTTTCCCAACGGCAACAGTCATTGCCAACCCATGATGACAACATACCATAGTCATCTCTGACACTGTGTTTGAATTTGAGAAGAGCAAGCCGCTCATGCTCAAAGCAAGCCACCGTGCTATTTATATTGCGAGCCCCCAAACAAGTATTTATTGTTGCAACCATAATAATAGTTACAATAATAAAATGGAGCCCCAAACCCCACCGATTCCCCATTATTTAATCCCCCAAGCCCAATTAAGCTAGAAAAATGAGAAGTAAAAAGGTGGATTCTTATGATGAAGTGATGGGTTTTGAGATTAACTAAACAATTTCATTTATAGATCAAGACATGATAGAAAAGTATGTCCATGGAAGACTTGGAAGTCAATCCTATAAACTATATCCACAAACTAGTAATCTTTGGGTCCTACTTTATTTTTCGTTCTCTTCACGCAACAACATTAAATTCCACGTCTCCTGGATATTTTCCACTTGTATAAAAATATGAATTGATAACTGATAAGGAATGCATTGCATTCTATTCTATTCGATTTAACTTGTTAATGAAAACAAAAAACAAAAAGCATCGTTGAACGGTCGAGATCTGTGTAGCTTTTGACCATGTCAATCACCCTTCACTTAAATATCTTTTGTTTCTTTCTCTGGTGATTAGCTTCTTGTTGCGTGTGCTAGCTTCTTGCTAGTTTTGTTGGAATAAAATCTCTTCACTGTTAAAAAAATTGGTGTGATCAACATTTCAGAGTAACTTGTATCTAGATGGGTCAAGCGAGTTGGCAAATTAAAATGAATGGGTTGAATATGAAGTTTTTTAGTTTAATTTAATGTTTTATAGACAATTTCGAAGAAAGCAATGTTTCGTAGACCATTTTAAATGAGCCAAAGTTTATTTTAACATGGAATGTCTTGCTAAATATTTATTTTTATATTTGTAAAGGAACAACAACCTGGTATATTTTACAATTTAACAAAGAGTAAAATGTCATTTTCGTCTCTGTAGTTAGGTGAAAAGTGTCAATTTTAATCCAATACTTGGTTTTTGTGCATAGAGTCCTTGTGATTTGCCAAAAACTGTCTTTTACATCCAGACAATTATCTCCATCCAAATCTCTCAGTCAAATGAGGAGTATATTGGTCTTATAATGGATGAAAGTAACAATTTTCACCAAGGCATATGAACAATGATTGTTTACTGTAGCTATTATATATTATATATTTTATTGAATTATTTTCATCATTATTTTAGATATAATAGTTATTATATAAATATATATCTTACATGTTAAATAGCTATTACATTAATAATAGGCTCATTAGATTTGCGAGATTTAATACCGCGCTCGATAATTGAAGTTGGGCTCGGGCTCATTTGTAAAATAAACTTGGCTTATTTTTAGGCGTGGGCTTAAGCTCAAACTTGTTTAGCATCGTCTTGACTCGACCTTTTTGCGAGCCAATCTCGAGAACTCACTAGTGTTCCCCCTTTTCATAATGAACAACAAAAAGATCTTCTTGATTTAACATTTTTTTTGGGGGGGGGGGGGGGGAGGGGGGATATGATGAAAAAGTTTTAGGGGTGAGGTACATTTAGCCAACCTGAATACCTGAACCCAAGGTTGGAGAACTCGCTAGACGCTAGTCGGCCGGTGAGGTGGGGACTAGCGACTACTCGGGATTAATCGGATCGGAACTTTATATGTAAATTTTATTATTTTTATAAATATGTATATATATACTCACACATCCATATCAATATAATACTTAAAAAGGTAAAAGTAGTTCAAAATGCAAACTAAACTTACATATAAGTCATAACATAACAAGTCTCGGTACTTAAAATTCAAACATTAACAAATAGCTCAAATGTAATCGTCATCCCCGTAGTGTTCAATGATTTCGACACCATCCGACTCGTATTCAATCTCCTCGTCTACTTCATCCTCTTTCTCCGACTCAAATTCTTCGTCATATTAGGGTAAAGGATAAGGAAAATGGGCTAAAGTTGTAATCTTGGGCATGTTTTGTAAGGATTTCAAATGGGTCGACTAGGGCGACTTGGGCCGACTAGGGCGGCTTGGACCGGCTTTGGCCGACTAACGATTTTTTGACTGATTAGTGAAAAATTACTCAGTAGGAGGCCGACTAGCGAGTAATCGCGATTTTTGCAACAATGCCTGAACCTATACGAGCTTGTTATTAGTGTTAAATCTTGAAAACCTGATACTAAGTCTCGCGAACTTAAACGAGCCTATTATTAATGTAATAATCATTTTATATATAAAATTATAATGAAAATAACTAAACAATGTATATTATGTTATATGAGTAAACTGCAATTTTAGGATTTCGGGTTTAGGTGAAAATTGCTACTTTCATCAAACATATGTAAAATGAACGTTATACCCCTCAATTAACCGGGTAAGTCGGATGCATTTGATTGACCGGATGATAATGACAAGATTTGAAATCACAAAACCTAGATGTGAGAAAACCAGGTATTGGATGAAAGTGGCAATTATCACAGAACCACATGGACGAAATGAGAGTTTACACTTTAACAAACTTTTACTGAGTACAAAGGGAGCATCGTCGTATAGACTCTTAGGATGATCACCCAAGAAAAGTCAAACTCCCCAAAACATTTTTTATACGGGCCCTCCCAAAACATTATTCCCTACGGGCCCTAAACATTTGGCCAATCGGATACCAAACCCGGCCCACAACATACCAACCCTATTCCTACTTCTCCAATTGTGCCTACAAACCACCCAATAGCATGCGAAATATTGTGAACATGTATGGGACCTGGGACTTTGGGAGTGATATACTGATATGAATATAAACTATCATATAAAATAGTATATATGGTGTACACTGTTACTGTACAGCTTTCGTCTATTGTTACAATAGTATATATTATATAACTATTGTGGTGTACAATGTCAGTTAATCAATGTGAAAAAAGTTGGTAACAGAATTTGCTATAAAAGTTTGGCGCATACATTGAAGTTGATCCAAGTTTGGTGTAAGCATATTCTTCAAATATTTTTTGATGGTTTTCACACCAGATTTGATGTAATGTTTGGTCACTTGCTGCATATATGATATGGGATGTTGGTACGCCTAAAACATATTCGCAAACTCTACACATTTTGGTCTTTGTGGGC
>JARYGA010019227.1:0-22500 GCA_030545235.1 Helianthus tuberosus
AGACAGTGATTGGGCAGCATGTGTAGATGACAGGAAAAGTTTTGGTGCCTATGTTTTTGCTATTGGTAGTGGAGCAGAATCTTGGAGCTCAAAGAAGCAAAATACAATTGCTCTTTCTAGTACTGAAGCTGAGTATATCTCAGTCAATAGTGCAACATGTCAAAGTATTTGGATCAGAAGAGTTCTAGAAGATTTGGGGCATGTTCAAAGTAATGCAACAGTAATTTGGTGTGATAGTCAGTCAGCAATCAACTTATCAAGAAATCCAGTTCAACATGGCAAAGCAAAGCATATAGAGTTGAAGTATCATTTCATTAGAGACATGGTCAGACAAGAGAAGGTGGTTCTGCAGTTTTGCAGTTCAAGAGATCAAGTTGCTGATTGTTTAGCCAAGGCATTGCCAAAAGAAAAGTTTGTGTTCCTCCGTCATCGATTGGGAGTGCGGAAGTTTGAATCAACGGGGGGTGTTGAAATATGATGCAAACCCCAGTTATCTTGCACGTGTGGAGTTGTTTTGGTCATCCGAAGTTCTGAAGTGAATGGATATTGAACGAGTAATCAACAATGGAAATTACGGCAAAATCTAGCACTAATTCATATTAATCACAGAAGAGGAGATGAGAAATACAGAAAGAAGGAGATGGGAACTAGAACAAATCACACACAAGCTCGTTCATATTCCTATTCTCTCTTATCCTTGTGTTTATAACGTGCGTCAGAAGCTTCTAGTCAATCACTTGTTGGGCTTTGAGTAATGGGCTACTTGATTGGGTCATTATGGTGTTACAAATGATAGTTGGGCTGGAACCCATAATGTTCATAACATTACTCCCCCGTTTCAAACTCACCTTGTCCTCAAGGTGAAAGATAGGATGTAGTTTGGTTGAGCGAGACTTGTCATCCCGAGTAGCTTGTTCCAACCGGTAAGCTATGAAATAACGATTCTCAAGTATGAGATAACCCTTGAACCCCGCTCCAGTTGCCAATACCATGATCACGACACCAAAACCAAAAGTATAACCTTGAGCGAAACTAATATCATTTGGTTGACCAAAATTGGCAGTTAAAGGTCGAGGTAAGCAAAAGTCAACTAATCTTACTTTGCGAGGATCATTTAGAATTATGGAACCAGAATTAACATGCTCAGCTAACAAACTCCCATTAATATTCAACCCGGGTGGTAAAGTTGCAAATGGATGAGGAACATGCGTAATCTCCCAAAACATGAGGTTAATACCTCCTTCCAGCCTAATGGAAATAGGGTGCACAGTAGGAAATAACGCAAAAGCTTCAAAATCACATACCAAAACACCATTGGTGCCCCCTGTTTCACCATTAACTACAAGTAAAACTTCATTTAGTCACACTTTGAGTTTCAACATCGTGGCGAAGTTAAACGCGTAACTGTTACTGTTAACAGCATCTAGTGGCCCCATAATATTTTTCAAATCAACATAAACCGATACTAGTTGGAACCGCCAGTGTTCGTTTATAGCCGTAATGGAATGGCGGTTCATTGGTGGCAGATCCAACCACTTTGAAACTAATTTTTTTGTGCTATGAAATAGCACAAATTCCATACAAATGGAATCAGCCGTCAACTTATAATCTTTGAGTGTCAGCATAATGTTGATTATGAGCCCATTACAGTCTTCAAAAAGGTAAAAATATGTGATGGTCGTGCAAAATAATTTGTGATTAAGCCCAGCCCCATGGCTGAAGACACCTCGGCCAACGATACAGGAGTCACCATAGCTGAAGTTCGGTATTCCACCAGCATGTAGAGCATAGAGAGTGCCGCAAGCGAAATTATCATAACCGAAAGTGGTCTGTTGAAGTGAAATTGCCCTAAAGTTGCTAAATGGGACACCATTGCTTGAACTCATTTAAGCATAATGCCTAAAAACCTTTGTTGTAAGAGATGTGTAAGAGTCAGGTGGTTGTTTGAGAATGTCTTCACCCAAGCAATAAACTCCAGCGGTAGTTCCGCCTTTCCAACCAAGGCGATTATCGCCTACTTGAAACTCGAGCGCTAAAAGAGAAGTGCTAGTTGTAGGAACATCCCTAACATCTTGTGCATACTTAATAAGTGTCGGAAAACGAGACATATAAACAAGTGGTGCATACCATAACTCCCCAAGATGATGATTAAAAATCTGCACTACGTGACTAAGAACATTAGGAGGCGCTACCAAATCTGAGTTACGCAACTGCATAATCACTTCATAAGCTATTGGATTTGAAATCATATTAAGGTGTTTTAACAAATTATACAAGAGCGCATTTTCCCACAATTTTTTCTCTACTATTGGTGCGGAGAACGGTTTGTTTGGAGAGATGAAATCATAGACAAAGGGTACAATGTAGAGAACATGTGTACCATTTTGAACATCATTTGAGTGTGGACCACAGTGAGACGACCACTTTAAATAGGCAATGGTGGTTGACATAAGTGCATGAGGTTGTAACCGAGCACCAATCAGGTTGAGGATCATAATAACCCCATAAAAATAAAGCCTCTCAACCAAATTTTGTTCAAGAATAAAACCAAAGTCAATCCCTCGCAAAGCAACCTCAAATTTAAAACCCGAGCCAACAACGAAACTAGAAGACCTATTTATATCAACGAGTAAGTTACTTATACCAAAATCACAATTTGGGTCTAGTGATTCCGTGTCATCGGCCAAAAAAATAGGAGTATCAGGAATTGAATGTGGAGGTCTAGTTGGTATGGATAAATCGGTGGTGATGTTGCCCAACATAAGACTTGCATAAAGCATTATATGTTGTTGAAACGGTGTAGAAAACAAATCATTACCCATGCTAATAAGAACATAATGTTGCGTACATTTAGTAAGTGCAAATGTGGTTGTATGGTTATGACTACCAACCCAACAAAAATGAAGAGCATGGCCATCAAGAGTATCACAGAAACAAATATGAAATCTAGCATGATAACCATCGAAATTCATCTGACATATGTTGTTGTAAGTATTAACAACCATAACGTAACGGTTGGACTGGTTGTGACATGGAGCTAAATAGATGGTCTCCACTGAAATAACACGATCAAAAAGCACACCAGGATCAAAACCAAAGGTGGTATACGGGTCGGGTGGTTTTGGAACATCACCTAAAAAATATAAATGAGGAACGAATAGGCCTTGATTAACTAAAATTGAAGAACCAAACTCACACAAAACTGTACTAAGCCGACTAAGAGAAGGTGTAAAAATATGAAACGGGTTAGTAACACAAACCAAATTCATCCCTGGCAATTGAGCATCAAAACTCGATCTATGCGTTATATAAACATCTGTAACATTAAGTTTTGGAGGGGATATCTGAATAGGAACTACTGAAATGAAAAGATTAGAAACCGATAATCTGTGATCCAAATTATCCCTGTAATTGAGATTGACCTTCTCAGAAAGAAGAGTGGGGCGAGGTTGTGAGAAACTTAGATCCACCTCGAACATTCCAATAGCAGGGCGACTAGAACGAGCCATATCGGAATCTCCAATGGAAGTTGCAAGAGTGATCCCTAGGGCTAAATCCTCTCAAGAATCGGGTAAATTAACACCGCTTGTGAAGGTGTCATGCTCGGAATCTGACTCGTTTTGAGCAGGATGTGAATCACCAAACAAATCAATCTTGCCACTAAAATCGTTCGGATCTGGATGTGAATCGCCAAATGACGGTATCGGAGTAGGGTAGGACTTCAACACACCTGGCGGATGAGTGAGAATTGCATTTTCAGATTCGATTGAACCAAAATTCGAAGGAGTAGTAGTCTCGAGCCCTATATCAGAATCATCGGTAGCGTCTTTAGGTGATAAGAAGTAGGTCCCCCAGTTTGACAACGGCCGACTGTTGCTTATCTAGGGTTGCAGACATCCGCCTCAGAGCACTTTGCATCTTATTAGTGTTCTCGAGCATGGTCTGAAGATTAGCGATTATATCAGGGATTAATGAGTCGTCCGCCATCGATGCAGACGATTCAATGAAAGCACCAACGAAGTGAATGGATATTGAATGAGTAATCAACTATGGAAATTACGGCAAAAACTAGCACTAATTCATATTAATCACAGAAGAGGAGATGAGAAATATAGAAAGAAGGAGATGGGAACTAGAACAAATCACACACAAGCTCATTCATATTCCTATTCTCTCTCATCCTTGTGTTTATAACATGGGTCAGAAGATTCTAGTCATTCACTTGTTGGGCTTTGAGTAATGGGCTACTTGATTGGGTCATTATGGTGTTACAAATGATAGTTGGGCTGGAACCCATAATGTTCATAACAAGTTCAAGGCTTATCCTCTAGTTATTTTTTTACGTTACTGGTCTTTTGAATAAGTTGTGAGATCCACAATTTTAGGTTTTCAGTTTTATGCCGTTGTAATGCTGCCTTTATATTGCACGCTCTTTGCTTGTTTTATGTATTCACTTTTGCCTAATTAAAAGCCTTGAGTGTTGATCAAAGTTAGCAATATAATTGTACGTTTCTATAAGTTTTGATATCAACAGTGGTGGCGGTCATAGCAGGTGGCTGTGGTGGTGATGGGGGTGGTGGTCTTTGGAGGTGGCTGTGGTGGCAAGGGGAAATGGGAGGGGTGGTGGTCAATGATAGGGATAGTGGTGATATGTTCTAGAGAGAAGATAGAAAGTTGGATTAGTTTACGGATGTATATGTACATACATTAGTAAATAGTTATGGACTTAAGTTATTAGTTAAAACAATTAAATACTTATATCTAAAATTACCAGAATACTTCTCTAGTTAACAGACAATATAGATGGAGTTAACGTCATGGAGCAAACTGGCGATAAAATCGAAACATCAGAGTGAGGAAAATGACCGTTTTCAAATGATTGGTGCAAAACCATTAAAACCACAAAACCACAAGGAGTAAAACCGAAGTTAACTCTTTACAATATATGAAAATTGTAGTATTACACACTTATCCCTAAGAAGAGAAAATGTTATTTAAACTACTTGGCTTACAACAAAATTAATACGATTTTGAATCTCTAAGGTTATGAACCCCTCGGGGAAGATGATGATGATGATGATGATGGCTTAGGTGAACGGTTCATGAACGTTTGTTGGTGGTTTGTAGGAGTATCAGGTGATGTGCTGAAATCGTCTAGATCCGAACCCACATAATGTTGAATCACTAGTACAGAAACCGTGGTTGCAAAATCCGACGACGCTAACAAGTCACCTATTGCTCCTAACTCTGGGCATTCGCTCCAGTCGGTCATACCGGCGGTCAACGATGACGCCACCCCTTGACCTCTTCCTACTATAAACAAATCATGCACCGGATCAACAGACCGAATCGCTGCCACCGTTTCCTCACCATTGTTCACCACTCTTTCTGTGTAGATAATCGAATCCTCATTTGCAATCCGCGTCTTAAACTGGTTTATAAACTCATCATCTTCTTGTTTATCTCTATCACTATCAGTGACCACCGTCAAAACCCTGGTGAAAGAATTCAAGAGAACTAAAAAGGTTAATAACTGTGATGATATTCAAACTGTAGATAAAATAGTCAGTAACAAATAGAGTTAAAGATATATGATAAATCCTATAGTAGATAGTAAACTCATCTAATACCTGGGGTCATTCTGAACCCGGTTGGAACTGCTTGGTTGTTCGGGGTTTTCGGTTCCAACTACGAACCGCAATACAGTGAGCGTGTTCCCTGGATATGCCGACATACGCCACGCAAATGCTAAAGCCTCTCGATCATCCGGCCCACCAATGAATACTACCGCAATGTGGTGTGCTATTTGGTTTCCAGCAATCTTGGTGGCCGCGCTGAGACCGCGGTCTACCAAAATACCGACCGAGCAAGGGGAGTTAGCTAAGACATTTTGGTTAATCACCCGATAAGCCGGGTTGGTAGCTTCCATTCCACCGTCTACTGTTTGTTGTTTGTGAAATGGGAGGATGATAAATGCTACACGTTTGTCCTCCGCAACGCTACATATGTCCTCGTGCATTGTGGAGTACGGAGATATCGCGGTTAAGGGTTGGACCGATACATTTCCAGCGTGTTGCTCAAAGGTTTCGAAAGCGTTGATGATGTGATCAGATTGCGCTTGTGTTCGGTTGGCTGCGGGTCGGCCTGTGCGACGACTGTTGTGGACGATTAGCATGGCGGAGGCTCTACCCGTCAGCTCGACTAAGTGGAGGACATATACGCAGAGTGGAGACTTGCTTGTTGGATTTGTAGCCTCAAGAAGGTTGATGATGGTAGGCACATTCCTTGGTGTGTGGATGCAAACTAAGCTCCTTAATTCACTATCAGGTTTGGTTTTTAGGATTGTTCGACCTTTGTAGGGCGTAAATCTTCTGGCCGGTTTGTGAAGTATGGTCACTGCCGGAGTTATTATAGCTGTCATTACCAATGCGACCACCACCATAATTGCAAAAGATTTATCATCCAACACCTACACAATTACACATTCGTGTTACAAATGTAGATTACAGTTTGATTGGAGTATTGGAGCCAACATAATTTCACATAAATGGACTCCTTAGACACGTACATGTGGCACCGTCCTTAGGAAGCCAACATAATATCACATAAAAATACAAATATATTTAATGTCTTAATTTAACAAAAAAACATTTATTAACATATGATAAATAATTTATTAACATTTATTAATTTAAGGATGTATAATAATTTTTGTAGGACTGTAAAGAAATAGAACGTTTTTATATGATAAATGAAAATCTGATTGAGTAGCTTAGTAGAAACGTTTGTCTGGGGTTTGCATCATACATGGTCTAGCTTTATACATGTGTCGAAAATAAAATACTAAACCTAAAAGGATGAATGATAACAATGACAATGAACTTATACCTTTTGATCCTTTCCAACATTGAGGACAATCATCTCAACAAGGCCTTTGGTATTCATGAGGAATCCAAGAGTAACCCCATCATAGAATGGAATCTGGTAGAGTAGTGCCACAAGCAAAGTTCCGGCCACTTTTCCGGCACACGCCAGTACTATCACAAGTGCTAATATACCCCATGTGTCCACACCATCTATCGCGCCTATTTCCGTCTTAAGCCCACTAATGGCGAAAAAAAGTGGTAACAAAAGACCCGAAACGAAATCCTCCAATCTTTCAATAAGTGTAACCCCTAAAGGCCCATTTGGGATCACCAACCCAAAAATAAACGCACCAAACACCGAGTGGGTACCAAGAGCATCGGTTATGAACCCCGAGATCATAACTCCAGTCAAGATTACAGCAATATAGAAATCACTAACTGGTTCACCCTCTGGGGTCTTTTGAATGATCCAAGAAACCATTGGTCGAACCACATAAACACAAAACATAATAAACCCCGCACTAGACAAAACCACCCATAGAGTAGCTAAATTAATATTTTCATTTTCAGCTAGTGCAATAGCTACCGCTAGAAGAACCCACGCGCACATATCGTTCACAAGGGCGGATGACATCGCGATCCGGCCAATATCTGTGTTAAGTAGCTTGAGCTCGGCTAGGACTCGTGCGAGTACTGGGAATGCGGTTACGGAGAGAGCAACTCCTAGGAACAAAATGAAGGTGCCTTGTTTGACGGGTTGTGTTCTTTCGTGTAAGAGATAGGAGAAGGAGATGCCAATGAGGAAGGGGAGGATCATGCCTGCGAATGCGATAAAGATGGCTTTTCGGCCTGTGTGGCGGATCACTGCAATGTCCATTTCTACGCCGACTAAGAAGAGGAAGTAGAGAAGGCCAATGTTCGCCATTGTTTCAAGAACTGTCACACTATTTAATGGGAATACTGCGTTTGTAAAGACTGTACTTCGTCCCAACACCGATGGACCCAAAATCACTCCACCCTGTTTGTGTATTGTTGCACATTTTGTGAATTAGTAACAAATAATAAAAAAAAAATATAACATAAACTAGTTGAAGTTTGAAAGATTATAACTTGAGTAAAGTAGTTTTTCTTTTTTTTTTTTTTTTTTGAATTTTTTGGATTTACAGGTGATTTCTTGTTTGCATAAGTGTCTCTAGACATTTTTGAAAGTTCTTGCACATTTAGGAATGGACACATGCAAGCCCGATGAGGTGCCAAGCATACATGGCTTGAGTTTGTTGATTAAAGGAGCGAGCTCTTGTCCTCATTGTGGCAGATCCAGCCTTGTTTTGTGGATTAACATGAACCTACTCGGTTTGGAAAAATTAGTAAGAACTTTGTATGATTTGAAAAAAAATAGTGAGAATCTATCAAAACCAACCCATTGAAAGAAGTTCCTGGATCCGCCATTCCATGTAGAGTCACATAAGTTACAATTGGCTCGAGTTTGCTATTTGTCCTTGTCCAAGTTCGCTTATGACTCTATGAGGCTACCAAAATCGAAATGCATCGATGTACGATAACATTCAAAAAAAATGCCTAGAAGCACCTTTCTAAACTCCAAACCACCTAAAAATCCAGAAGAAAAAATAAAAAATAAAAAAATAAAAACTTCTTTCGTCGAGCATTGGAATGAATTGAACCGAGTCTTTTGTAGCCATACCATTTGCATACATTTGTCGGCAATAACTTTGTACAACAATCTTGAAACGGTTCTCGTTCATGATGATTATTAATCCATCAAATTAACGGTTACTATAGTTTGTTGATGTTTTATAATATTAATTCACATTATCTAGAAATTCCGCGATTATGAGAACAAAATGAGATGAGAACATTGCAACAAGACTTACAAGAATCTCCGAAATGACACGAGGCTGGCGAAAGGGCTTCAAGAGGAAAACAAGAATTCGAGTGGTAACAACGACGAGAATTAGTTGCAAAAGGAAAAGGGGGAGCGAGTACTTCAAAGGATTATCGCCTTGCCATATCCCTTGGGTCGTAATCATCAATGGAGCATAGCAAATAATCGTATCTTCTGAGGCATTTAGTGGCGGCATATTTCTTTATCAATCAAATGTTTCTGAAAAGATAGACAACGCCCAAAAACATACATGCAAGGATTCAAAGTATTCCCTTATTGTTACGTTAACACTTCATGCAAGAACACTCAAACATGAATAATTTTCAGTTACGAAATTACGAGGGACAGATGAGTTCCAAGATATTCGGAACGTTGTAACTTATAACCGTTGATAATTTGGAACCATATTCCCTTCAAGTTAGGAAGTTGAGATGTTTCAAGAGTTTTTCCAAATTTAGTGTGTAATTATAGTAATAATTTGTTCACAAATTACGTGGATTTAATTAATCATATCCAAAATATTCATTTGAATCATTTTTTAAGAACCAGTTAATAATTATCGAGCCTTTAAGATCCTGGGTTGCAGCCCAGTGGTTAGAGGACCGAGAGTCTCCAATTTGAATCCTGAGCCCAACCCGAGTTTTCTATTACAGTGCATTTATTCCAGAGAGTTTGTGGCTCTTATGGAGGGTTCAACTCCTGCCAAGTGGCAGGGGGCTGGAAATTTTCTCGGGGAAAGCCAAGCCAAACTCTGATGTCAGGCGTGAACCCAGATAAGACAACATAGTTCTGGTCAGAGTGGGGTGGCGAACCTGCGGTTAGCAGGTGTGAATTATATCGTCTATTGTAGAAGTTCACCTTTCAAAGAAAAATTATTGAGCCTTTAAGTTGTAAAATACTTAAACGCGGGGTGTAGGGGGATTGCTTTGAGGGTATATTGCTCGACACGTGGCGGGTGTGGGGTCCAAAAGGTATTCTTCAAAAAAAGGGGTGTGGGGTGACGTAGATTCAGCTGACGTGGCCAGCCATATGGATTTTGATATTTTTTTTGCTTTAACTATTTAAAATTTCATTTAATTAAAAAAACTCCTTAAAATAAAAAAAAAGCTACATAATATAAAAAAAGGTTAAAAACTTCAAGATTTACACTACAAGAAATATAGGCAATAGTGGCCACGTTTTTAGCGACGAATTCAGAAAAGTCGCCGCTAAATGTTCTTATCCGTGTCTAATGTTTAAAATCCATCCACAGCCGTTCGATAACAACATCATCTGACGGTTCATGTTTTATTAATACTTGCCGCCGCTAAAAGGTGTACCAAAAGCCTTTGGCGGGCTCAGACCTCACTCAATCCCTCCCAAATCACACCACTCCCTCCCCCAAACCCTAGACTGATGCCGCACACCACGCCGAACCACCTCCTCTGCGACGCCGCATCATCTCTCCAAACAACCTCTTCAGCGTCGTCGGACCACTAGCTATCCTTGTTGTGTTTGATTGTTTCTAATTTGTATTATCTACACAAATTTCTTGAGTTAGAATGTCAAATTTCTGTAGTTAAATGTAATATAGTAGGTTATTGTGTTATTGTTGTTCTTGACATAAATTAGAGGTTAATTTTTGTTGTTTTTTTTTTTTTTTTTGATAAATAGGTTTAGAGAGTAGTTGAACTTAGAGGTGCACAATCGGGTTAGGGTTTGAACCCGAACCGGGTTCAAACTGGTTTGGAGTGAAGCTTCAAAAAGTCAAACCGGGTTGGGTTCAACCCGGGTTGGTGGTTTGTAAAACTTAACCTTATGAAAGTAGTTCAGGTTAGGTTGGTGTCAAGTGTATTAGGTTGCTGTGTATTTTAGGTTTCAATGTTGTTGTTGCAGGGTGTATCTTTTGCTCTAGAGTTGGTTTTGTGTCCATCACCTGTTTTGTCATCCTCATCACTCATAAATACAGCATCAACAGTCATTTGGGGCATACTCAATGACTATTCAGTTATGGGAGATTGCTAACCAGTTGCAGATTGAACATAAAAATTTCTGGGTATGGAATATCGGGGCATAGTCAATGGCTATTCAGGTATGAAAGTGATTCCGGGGGCGGAAAAGCTCTTATCAAAGGGTTTGGATTGATTTGATTTGGGGAAAGACTAGACTAACTAATGATTTAAAAATGCAATTAGGGACAAAGAATTAATGATTGAGATAGGTACACGTTTGTGGCAAATAGTAAAGGGATTTGGAAATTAAATGGGTCAAATGGGTCGAATGATTTGAAAGTTACCCTTTACCTGGCCTATTTTCTCATAATAGATGGGCTTTTGTCTAAAATGAAACGTGTCAGGTGAATTAACTGAATCAAAAGTGGTTAAACTGTTTACATTTACGATGAACCAAAGGCAGGGGCGGATCTAGTGTATAACAAGGGGTAATGCCCGCTACCCCTTGGCGCTCCGGCGGTAGTGTAAATTTTGGAAAAATTTGACTTTTTTTTCTATTTCGTTACCGCTTATTTATAAAACGTTACCGTTTGGCGCGAATCCTAGATCCGCCACTGATGTGTGCAAAATGCAACATATAAATTACATCAATTGTGGCATAAAACTAACCCTTTTTAGTACTAATGTTGGAAAAAGTGTGTTTTTGTCTTCCTTTTGTATTTTCAGGATTAAATGAGCTCAAATGAACAAAAGAAGCAAAAAGGCAGCTAAATCTAACATAAATACAAGAAAAGGAACAAACGTACCATGCCCAGCCTCCCCGACAGTATCTTCCCAAGCAAAACAAGATAACAGAAGGCTGAACACGCCCCGTGCTCAATCAGCACGGGGGCGTGCCCAAGTGTCAGCAGAAAAGACAAAGCTATAGAAGCTTCTATCAGCCACCAAGGGGTCGTGCTCAGCGGACACGGGGTCGTGGTCAACTCTAAGATTCGCAGAATCTAGGGAAATCTTGATAGTACAGATACGCTTCTGCACACGGGGGCGTGCCCAGCGGACACGGGGGCGTGGTCAACTAATGCAGACAAACTGCAATAATGAAGAAAGAGAAGGAATGTCGACACGGGGCCGTGCCCAATGGACACGGGGTCGTGCCCGAGTCTCTGTTCAGCCTTTAAATAGGTGTGCTTGGCTCATTTGTAAACCATCCCTTGGCACACCACCTCTCTCACACTTCACCCACCACCCACCTCCATCATCCACCACCATCATCCATCGTCCATCGTAGAGTGTGTGAGTCGTCTCGGGATCCAAGATTGATCGTAAGAGTTCTTGACAATCAAAGGCCATGTTTGCCTAAGTCTCTTACATCACTTGGTGAAGACAAGTGTCTAGTGTAATACTTTTTATTTTTAATCGTTTCCCACTTTTTACTTGGTTATGTATTAATGACTTTAATAACTAGTTTCTTATGTTAAGGTGATTCTTCCTTATCGTTTGTCCGTGGTGTCTTGGCATTATTTTACTGTCTATATAAAATAAAAGATTTTCACCATTCATATCTCCACGGTCTATATGGAGATATGTTGGCTACCTGGTCGGGGGTTAAGGGAACGGTTTGGTAAGAGTCTTGCCTTGTTCAGTGTATAGATCCTGCAAGGACCTGGGTCAAATTTAGTAGGATCTCCTTCAATACCCACCGGTATTGGATGGCGGGGGTCCAAACTCTTTGATCCCCTCATATGTAAGCTACTATTAATACTTTAACCCGGCTACTTAGGAATGTATCCCTACTGACTCAGACTACTTAGCCGAGGGTAACGTCACCTTCAAAAGAGGGGCCAACCATAATATGCATTAATAACTTAATTAATTATCTTTCAATAATCCAACCCTTTAGGATTGTATCCTTGCTGACTCAAACTACTGGGTTGAGGGTAACGTCACCTTCAAAAGAGGGGCCTACTACAATAACTAAGATAATCTCTTAAAAAGTGCAAAAGTTCGGAAATAATCAAAGGTTACACTAAACACGAGTCGGATCCAAGTGATTCATCTTCTCTATGTGTTTTTACTTTTATTTTTATTTTTCAGCATTTTAGTTAGTTTTTAGAGTAAACTGCCATTTTGGTCCCTGTGGTTTGGGCACTTTTGTCATTTTAGTCCAAATCTCAAACTTTTTACATCTGGGTCCCTGTGGTTTCACTTTTGCCATTTTAGTCCAAATCTCAAACATATAACACACCACACGCATCAGCCACTGACCAAAGGCGAACCGAAAAGAATGCAGTCATGTCAGCTTGGTTATCTTTGAAACTTTGTAAGAAATATCAGTTTAACAGGAATGATCTTCTTTGATTGGACGGTTAAATGTAAGAACTTTAATTTTTATAATTTGTTTCATTTGTTGATGAGAGTTTGTGAAAAAAGGCATTAACATGCTTATTCACTCAAGATAAGCAATGAGTGGCACTAAAAGAAAGCACATACTCACATCCAAAGGAATGCACTTGCTTTTGACTAGGACAAGTGACCACTTATTTTACAGCAAAACAATTATGTTACTGAATCGGAACCAAGACGTCCAACACTCATTGGCATTCTTGGTTGTTGACCTTCCCTCGAACTTGAGCAGTAAGCAACTTGAAACATCTACATATATACTCAATTTCCTATTTTCAGTGTAAACACTTATCCAAATTACTGTCAGATATGGCAAGGCACTCAACAGTAATCTGTTTAAATACAGACCTGTAAAGGTGATGTCGTTGCGCTTACAAACACTTTAGAGAAATATCAGGTTCGTTAGTGGATTCCTCTCGCAATTTTTTTACGTTCATGCCTATAGAATCTGAATATTTTTATATTTATGTTTATGTTCAGATCCACATTTTGCTGAATCACGTGAATACGGACCGACAGTGGTATGTATAGCCATTGATCTTGCTAAGCAAATTAAAATTGTTGTTGAATATTTATTTTATTTTGTTAAAAGTTCATTATATTTATTGAATTGAAGGATTCGGTTTGTTTAGTTCTTTTCATCGGTAGATTGAGAGTGAAGTTTGGACCAATTTGGTTTATTATAGGATTTTTCTTGAAGTTTAGTACTCGGTTTGCGAAACCATGAATTAGTCGACCCAATGGTATTCAGACTCTTTCCAATCTGAATTGCCCCTCTGCCATTGATTATGAGAGTGACTCTAAAGGCCCTTAGGAGTACTATACCGGCGGCGAAACATGGTTTGCACTTTTTTACTCACAAGTCCTAGCTATATCATTTAATATTTATTGATTTGAATTGGATTTTTTTTGTAGTCTATTGTGGAAATACTATAACTTGGGTAATTTAAGAACTTGAGAATTTAGTTGATACTAGAATAGAACATCGTTTGCATTAAATATGGAGGCTTTTGATCTTCTGTTAAATAAGAACTATAGGTCACCTTGGAGAATTCATTAATTAGTTTTTATTTTCCAGACGAAAGGACCACTTGTTTGAGAATTACATACGAGTACTTTAAATCTGAAGGGATGTGTGAATGTGTATTTTGAAATGTGATTGCTGCAACTTGATCAACTAGAAGCAAAAAAATAGTTGATTAAAGTTAGGGTAGATGTCGATGGGTTATTTTATGTTTATCTCAATAATCAGTGTTCTAAAACACAATTCCAAATATCCTATAAATATGGCTAAATTTTCAGGTGTCACATGCTTTTGACTTTCTTCTAAATGATATATAGGCTGCACTTTTGTCTTCCGTGCGCTTAAGATCCAATTTATTTTTATTTGTTTTAATAGTTTATAGTACCTGGTCGTTGGTGGGCCTCATTCATGACAAATATTCATATTCATGAAATGATTGTTGTCATCAAAATAACTTTCATTGAGCAACATTCTAATTTTAATTCTAATTCTAACTATAAACAATTTGAATTGTGCCATAATCAGATTTTTAAATTTCAGCATTTATAGTGGACAAGCCGATGGCATGCTGCTGCTGCTGCTTTTGGTGATTATATATTTTTGGTGGTCTACGTGCAGGGGCGGCCCTGGAGGTGGGCGGGGAGGACCACCGGCCAGGGCCCAAGATCCCGAAGGCACGTTTTTAAAAAAAAAAAATCTTATATATGTTATAATTCTTTTTTAAGAGTATACCAATATAATTAGATGAATGGCTTAGTGGTTAAGTTCCCCGCTTCCAAACTTGAAAGCCTGGGTTCGAGTCATGCTTGTTATATTTTTTGAAGGGTTTCATTTTATTTTTTGAAGGGTTTTTTTTTTTTTTTAAATCTAAAATAGATGATATTAGTTTTGATCTGTGAATTGATTTTGGTGTGGATAGTGCAGACAAAGGTAAACCACATTTAGAGAAATAGGAAATGTGTTTGCCACTTTCATTTTTTCTTATTGTATCGTGTTTTTTATTATGTGATAAACCTTATTTGGCCCGAATCATTGAACCGACCCGAAACTCGAAACACATGGCCGTAGTATCTCTGTTTGGTCTGAACGAATACTATGATTTCGTGAACAGTTATATAAAAAACTAGTTTACATTTATATATTTCGTTAAAGCCGAAGGGCACATTTTTTCGAGCTTGAACAGGGCACAAGAATTTTTAGGGCCGGCCCTGTCTACGTGGATGTAACACTAGACCCTGGAGTTTTAAATTAACGTTTTTGTAACCAGATGAGTAATTATAGTCTTGATTGGTTAGATCATTCTTTTGTAGTTTGGTCATATTTGCAAACCTAAAAGTTTTAAGTTTTTTCATGGCTGCATACAAGCTCATAATAATCTGGACTAAGAACTTATATCCCATTTACTCGTTGCCGTTGCAAACCAGCCGAGATTTTGATTTTACCCACCCTTTAAACGTATAACATAACCCGAATACATTTATATGTTAATGGATTGAAACCAAGAATCTGTTTTAAATCTTTAAATTTTAGGTATGGGTATGACTCAGATGAACGAACAAACGTCAAGTAGCATCTTGTGCAAACTTTGAGGATCACGGGCGTTGATGCTTTTGGCTTAGGGTGAAATATGGTTTTATGTTGTAGAGCACAGAGCAACAAGTGCAAGGTGTACTCAAACTTATCGATCTTGCGGATAGTGAACGTCTTTCCAAAAGCGGGTTAAATGGGACCGGTTAAAGGGTGTTAGAATGGGTTGTTCTCAAAGGTTATAAAGGGTTAGAATGGTAATGATTCACAGTCATAAAACGAGCCTGTTGTGATTACTCCGGCCGAAAATAATAGTAAAACTAGAAACCGGAAACAACAGTACGGATATTTTTTTACTGTTTTTTTTTTTACTTTTAGCAGTGACAAATGTCGTCACTAAAGGTCAAAATGTCGCCGCTAAAAGCGAACAACCTTTAGTGACGACATCTTTAGCGGCGACCAAGGGCTTTTAGCGACGGATCTATAGCGGCGACGTTTTAGGGGCAACATAAAAAAATGTAAAAATATAGAGATAGAAGAAGTAGGGAAGTAGAGAAGTGGTAAAACATTGTAAAAAATGGTGAGTATTTATAATGTTCAAAAACATAATTTTATTTTAAATAAAGTAGCCCTTTGGAAACAGCTATTCCAAACGGTCATCTCTTACCAGCCAATCTAAGCCCGCCACCTCACCTCTCCCCCCAACCCACGCCAGGCTTCAAACCCACGCTAGCGGGGCAACGCCGTGGCCAACGCTGGCCCGATGTGGTTTAGTCAGCGTTGCTTGGCAACCCCACCCCAATCAACGCCCCACACATCGTAGCCATACAAGAAAATCAAAATAAAACAATATTTTGGGTCTTAATTAATACTACCAAATATGAAATCCAATTTCAAGATGAATTTTTAAAGGAACATGCAAATTCCGAAAACAAATCAAAATAAATTTGGATGTTGATAAATGCACTCCCTTTTTTTTTAATTTTCACTAGTTGCACTATCCCTTGATGTTTGTAAATAAATACAATCAACCTTTGTATTTCTAATTTTCTTTGTAATTGCATTAGGAAACATCCCTACTTTTCTAGGGGTTTATCTACTCCCTGTAATTTGTATATTGAGATACACGGGCTATACGTATATCAATAATTTCATTAAAAAATATGCACTTGGTGAAAGAAGAAAATTGAGAGAGACTTTGAAAAAACAATTTAGTGCAACTATGAAAAAACAACGTTTTAAAAAAATCTGCAATGACTGGTATGTATCCATCTTTTTCCCTTAACATAATTCTTTTCAGTTGTTTTAGATTAAGCAGTTATAAGAAAAAAACAGAATGCCCGAATCAAATATTAACCATCAAGCATCCTTTTGTTTAAAATACTACAAAAAGAAGATAAAAAGAAGGACTGTATAATCACCCTAAACGGTTCCCTAGTTTCGCTTCATATTAATTTGGCTAGGTTTGCTAAGGAGAAATGGCCGCCTGAGATTGGAAAATTTGTTGATAAAGGCCTTATTGGGAGCAGGCAGGAGAACACGGTGAGCCATAAAGCTACTGCTGGCTTCACTAGGCCAGGGTGTTCGTACAACATGGCGGTTAATGCTTATTCGGTGTCTGGAACTGAAAATGTTGAGATTGTTGTCGATGCCAGTGTGTCGGCTTTAGGGAGTATACACAACAGGGCCATTCTCGCTAGAACCCGGGATTTCAATACTTTGATAACGATTAAACATCTTTTGTCGGGGGCTGGATTCGGAGATGTGGAATTCCAGTATGTTGGTGGTTTTAACATTTTGTTTGTGTTCGATAACACGAGTTTAGCTGCAGATTTTCTCAGTCACGATAACGTATGGAAGGTCTGGTTTTCTCATGCAGACTTGTGGGATTAGGAAGGCCATTGCTTTTGAAATAGTGGCTTGGTTACGTGTGCATGGGGTTCCACTGCACTTGTTATGCGAGGAGGTCCTCTCCAGTGTTTGTCGACGGTACGGGACAGTGGTGAAACCTCCTCAGATCTCGGAGGACGACGGTGACTTCTGCATGGTGTGTGTGGGGGTCCTAGTGGGAGAAGGTAAAAGAATCATAGAGGAAGTCACGTTAAGCTGGCAAGACAAAAAATACAGGGTGTGGATTTCGGAAGATCTGGGGGATTGGATTCCAAATTCTCTGGACCCCGACAGCGACTCGGAGTGTTCAGATGAAGATGTGCCAGTGACGGGTTCAGAGAAGAAGTCGTCAGAGTTATTGGTAGATCAGTTGGATAGTCCTGAAGTTGGGGGTAACGGTACGAGGAACTTTGGAAATGATCAAAAGCTACATAGGGGGAGGCATCGTTGCACGTGCAGAAACCCCGAATGCGACTCGGAGTGTTCAGATGAAGATGTGCTAGTAACGGGTTCGGAGAAGAAGTCGTCAGAGTTCTTGGTAGATCAGCTGGATAGTCCGGAAGTTGGGGGTAACGGTACGAGGAACTTTGAAAATGATCAAAAGCTACATGGGGGGTGGCATCGTCGTACGTGTAGAAACTTCACTCTGGTTTTAATTTAGATCCTTCTTCGAGGCATGAAAGGAATGACGGTAGGAGTAGGGAGACTCCCGAGGAAGTGGGGGAGTTAGCACAGGAAGATGGCAGGTCGCAGGGTATTAACCACCCAGGCTTTACAAATAATATTGTTGAGAAGGTTAGTGCGGCACCTTCTTTGGGGTTTAATGTGGGGAGTGGTGTTTTTATCAAGTTTGGTTCCAGAAGGCCCAAGATTTTCACCTAATCTAAAAAAGGTAAGGCCCAGGTTTTAAATTCGGTGGAAATCATGCCCAATAAAAGACCGAGGAACGCAGAAGATGATTCTTTCAATTTTCCTTTACCTAATCTGGTAGGGGTGACATCTCAGGGTGCAGAATCTAGCCATGTGGTTGAGCCTCGTGTGCAAGGTGGTTTCTTCGATTTAAATGCCAAGGCTGGTTGAAGTGAGTCGACTGAGACATTGGTGGGAGACTCTCAGATAAACACGTCGCCGGAAGCCGACGCTCATATCAGAAATAGGAGCGACCCGGTCAATGAGTTCGAAGAAGAGATAGAAGCTACAATTGGAGTTGGAGCGCAGGTTGGTGTAGATCTAAGGAACAATCTGGATCTGATTAGGAATATCTTCTGTGAGACAGGTAACAATGGGGTGGCTCAATGAATTTCCTATCTTTCAATGTTCGTGGTCTCGGGGGAGCTGAAAAGCCAGGTTGGGTCAAGAATTTGAAATCGAAATTCGGTACTAATTTCATGGCAATTCAGGAGTCTAAGAAAGAAGCGGTGGTGCCCTCCGATGTTGTTGGGTTCTTGGGTAACAATAACTTCGGATTGGATTATGTGGATTCGGCGGGTCTTTCTGGTGGTTTGATTGCTGTGCGATAATTCTTTGTTCAAGAAGACTAACGCTACTAAAGACAGGAATGTTTTGCATATCAGGGGTATTGTTTCGGCTAGTGGGATGGTGCTTAATGTGTTAAACGTTTACGCGCCTTAGGGCATTCCGGCTAAAAAATATCTTTGGGATAGACTTGGTCAGGTGATTGAGGAGAACGACGTTGCCTGGGTTGTGACCGGAGACTTTAACGCTGTTCGGAATCGTGCTTTTAAGCAACTGTGTGCGAAAAACGTAAACAATTTTATCTTCAATTCGGGCCTTATAGAATATGATACGAAAGGAAGGAAGTTTACTTGTAGCTCAAGAAACGGTAGGAAGCTGAGTAAACTTGATAGATTTCTGGTTATCCAGGCTTTTTTAACGCCTGGCCGGAAGCTAGAGTTGAGGCTATTCGTAATTTCCTTTCGGACCATTGTCCTATTATTATGTCGTGTGTCTCTTCTAATTTTGGTGCTATGCCGTTTCGGATTTTCGACTCTTGGATGGATAAGCCGGGTTACAAAGAGGTTGTGGAGGAGGCACTGAACAGATTCACTGATTTGGAGGGTCCTCCTAATGTTGTCTTAATGAAGAAATTGGGCCATCTTAGAATCAAATTAAAAGAGTGGAGGGACGACATGTTAAAAAGGGATTCCGAGGAGGTATCTCGGGCTTTGATCGATTCAGAGAGTATTGAGGCGGAGATGGAGGTGAGGGACTTAACAGAGGAAGAGGAGTGGATATTGTTGGAAAGTAAAAAAAGTTTTAAAAAACGAAGAGGAACGGAAAAACAAGGATTTAAAACAAAGATCAAGACTTAGATGGGCTTAAGAAGGTGACGAGAACTCATAGTTTTTTCATTCAGTGATTAACTGTAGAAAAGATAGTAATGTTGTTCATGGCCTGAATTCGAATGGGGTGTGGGTGTCGAAACCGTCTCTCGCCAAAAAGGAAGTTTTTAGATTTTTCAGAGATAAGTTCATTGAAAAATATATTGAGCGGCCTCGGCTAGAATGTGAAGGCATCAATCAAATTTTGGATTCCGAAGCGTCGACTTTGGTAGCTCCCTTCGCTCGCCATGAAATTAAAGATGTTGTTTTCGACTGTGGCGACAACCAGGCCCTGGGCCCCGACGGTATTAATTTTCGCTTTGTTAAAGGTTTTTGGAATTTTTTAGAAGAAGATTTTTACAAAATTTTGACTGATTTCTATGAGTTTGGCTTGATTCGTATGGGTTGTGGTTCTTCGTTTATTGCGCTGATTCCAAAAGTTAAGGACCCGCTTAGCCTGAAAGATTATCGCCCTGTTAGTCTAGTGGGAATTATTAATAAAGTTATTTCTCAGATTTTGGCCAATAGGCTGAAAAGGTGTTGGATTCAGTCATTTCTTCGTCTCAGTCTGCGTTCCTTCGTGGGAGATTTATTTGGGATGGGCCTCTCGTTGTCAACGAAATACAAAACTGGGTCAAAAAAAGTAACAGAAAGGTTTTCTGCTTTAGATTGATTTTGAGAAAGCTTATGATAATATAAGCTGGAACTTAGTGATCGATATTCTTGCTCAGATGGGTTTCTCCAATAGGTGGTGTATGTGGATCAAAGGTGTTATTTCGTCGGTGAGGACGTCGGTTTTAGTTAACGGAGTGCCTACTTTTAAATTTAAGTGTAGTAAAGGTATGCGTCAAGGGGATCCTGTAACGCCTACGTCCCTGAACTTTTAGCTATTGTCAATTTTCGTCCCTGAACTATGTGATACTTGACACTTGTGATGCTTAAATCTAGATTCTTGACTCTTAATACTATATTCTTGAGACTTGATTCTTGATACTTAACACTATGATTCTTGATACTTGGAACCTATGATTCTTGGAAGCTATGATACTTGATACATTGGTGCTTGGCTCTTGAGACTCGTGAAACTTGAGACTTTGTTGAACGAGAAACTGGAGACTTGTCACTGGCGGAATCTAAGAAACTTGGAAACTAATATGTTAAGGAGATAATCTAACTATGTGATTCTATTACACAATAACACGCAACTCAATGCTTAATCTAACTCGCAAAACGAATCAAAGACGGAAAACGGCAAAAGGATGGGATTGACCGAATGGCAATCCGATCGGATGACCATCTGATCGGAGGGCCATTCGATCGAACAGCCATCCGAACCAAATTCCACACCGCCTTAACTCCTCTCTAACACTATAAATAGGACCTGTCACATCATTCATCATAGATGTGACAGCCTCCTCCGATTCAGATGCACGCACTCTCATTTTTGGGCACTTTCCTTCGATTCTAGGCCGAGTCTTGTAAGTTTTCTCTCATATTCTTGTACAACTTCAATCTACACACTATTCTCTACATGATTCTACTTCGAAATCAGAAATCTCTGAGATTTGAGCTCTTGAGGATGACGTCATCATGATGGTTTGTACAAACAGTTGTGGGATGTCATTCCAGTCAAGATCTAGCTCAGATCTAAGGAATTTCATGTGTCGTTACACCAAATCCTTGCTAAAACTAGACTTTTTTAGCTAAAACTCATGCTTCTCTTCATCTGGTTCTTAAACTTTTACTTGAAACGGTAGAATCCGGATCTAAACAGACTGTAGACTTGATTGTTAGTCTGGAGCCGGTTTGGAAATGGATTGTTGCCTGAGAAGATGACCAGAGTACGGATTCAGACGTAAGCATCGTCACAAACAGACCCCTGATCGGACGGGGTGATTCCCATCCGATCAGACCGGCCAAACATTGATGTGCTAATCATTGTCTCAAGACGTACCGTGTCGTCACCGTTAAACCAGAAGCTTAGAAACCTTACAAATTGCAAAAACGGAACAAGTCACAAGGATCGAATGGCAATCCAATCGGACTGTCGTCCGATCGAACGGCCATCCGATCAAAGTGACACGTGCCTTGAAACTTTTCAACACTTAGAATATTTTTGAAACTGAGACTTAGAATCTTTGGAACTTCGGATCGAATGGCAATCCGATCGGACTACCGTCCGATCGAATGACCATCCGATCAAAGTAACCTGGGTTGAACAGTTGACTTAACTTCTGGAATCCCACACTTGGATCGAATGACCATTCGATTGAATGGCCATCCGTACGGATGTCCATCCGATCGGATGGCAATCCGTCCCCCCACTCACACTTTGCGCAATCTCGTTACTTTGCCCGACACTTATCTGTTGTAATCTAATCAGGCTAATCCTAAAGAGCTCCCTTTGATCCAATAACAGTCTACTGTTAAGCAATCACTTTGAGTATACTCGATCCCTTTTTATGTATGTGAAACTTGTGATTCTTGATTCTTTATGCTATGTGAAAGTTTAATCCAGAGTGTGTAGTTCCGCCTTAATAATAGTAGCGCCATAGGAGATGCACCTCCCCATTATTCAAGGGGTATTGTTAGGAGGATTCTAGTTTTCCTTGAG
>JARYGA010019227.1:30000-59397 GCA_030545235.1 Helianthus tuberosus
TTCAGATAATTTATTTTTAGAAGGCTTTGATATATTAATGTAGGGTTGTTATATTTCCACACCCCTATAATCTTATTTTCACATCTCTATATCTATACGGGCCGTATAAATTGATACGGGCCGTATAGAATATTTATGCGCAGAATTTAATGCGGTAGAATGTTTTTTTTTGTTTTATATGTATACGGGACGTATAGTTATATACTGGCCGTATACATATAACTATAATTTTGTTTCGAAGGTTTGCCAAGGGTTTTTAGTTTTGAAAACTGTATACGAGCCGTATAATGTTATACGGCCTGTTGGACCGTGTTCCGACCCTGAAAAGTCAGTCAAGGCAGTTCATCTTCACCTATAAAGGCGGAATCAGTATACACGAAGTTACACAGCTTATCCTTTCAGTTTTCTTCTTTATTTATGCTTTCTGAGTTCAATTTGACAGAGTTCCGACACCTAGCATATGACCTGGTTTCGCTCCAAGGGTTACAGAATGAGATCACACATCAGATATATATAGTGAACTGATTTCGCTTATATGGACAGTCCATATAAGCGAAACCCCTATGTGATCATATAAGCGAAACCCCTTGTAACCCTATGAGCGAAATCCCTATTTTACCTATAAGCGAAATCACCTCTAACTATGTACACATGAGCGAAATTACAATCCTAACCTATGTACACATAAGCTAAACCTCCTAATTTGACTCTCAAGCTCCAATCTTAACCTATCTTGACCTAAGACTTAATGCAGACGAAGTCAACAGACATTTTGTGCACCAACACGGCCCGTATAGCCCGTATATAAAAGTTAACTTTTTTGTTGCAATCGGAAAACCGTTTAATAAATTTTGTAATTTAAAATAGTGTTGTATATATCGGATTATATTACGAGTTTGTAGTTAAACGTATTTATTATGTTTAATAAGTTTCCTCTTTGTAAAACAATAAATGTGTATAGAAAAGTTAATTTTTTGTTGCAATCGAGAAACCGTTTAATAAGTTTTGTAAATTTTAAAATAATGTTGTATATATCGGATTATGTTACGAGTTTGTAGTTAAACGTATTTATTATTTTTAATAAGTTTCCACTTTATAAAACGATAAATATGTATGTATAGAAAAGTTAATTTTTTGTTGCAATCGGGAAACCGTTTAATAAGTTTTGTAAATTTTAAAATAGTATTATATATATCGGATTATGTTACGAGTTTGTAGTTAAACGTATTTATAATGTTTAGTAAGTTTCCACTTTGTAAAACGATAAATATGTGATATGATTATGATAAACTACGACAACAATTATTAAAGAAACAACTTAACATCTAAACATAAGATTAATATTTAGAATGTTTTACAACTAAAACAAAAAAAAGATAAACTTTTACAAAGTTTCAAACGTAAAATAAAAAAAATAATACAATAAGCAGCTACGGCGATGGTGGTGGTGGTGCAGCGCCAGCTCGTGGAGGTAGGGGCGCGCCAGAATGCATAGCCACAATCACCTCGACCATCCACTGTACATCCTCTCTCACTGCAGCTAAATCCCCTCTGACTGCAGCTACATCCGACTCGACCTGAACGAGTCTCTCCTCCACCCCCGGTGGAGGCATCACACGCTGCCTCACGCTCCCTCGAACGTACGGGCGATCACCCCGTAAATCCTCCGCAGCTACCTGTGATCGATCAACAGTATGAGCGACCCCCTTACGTACCCCGCTTCCCTCTCCGTCGCCTCCCTCTCCCTCGCCCTCGCCTCTCTCGCCCTCGCCTCCCTCCCCATCACCTCCCTCTCCACGGGGTCCCTCACCCACACCTCGCTAGCCAAACTCATCGATTGGGTTGTGTCCCTCCCAACCCTGTCAAGCTGTAGTGTCAGGGTCATATCACTTGCCACCTGCGGGGACAAGAGGCGAAAGAAACGTTTCGCCAGACGGGTGACGAAGGCCCCACAGCTGATGTGGGTAGAGGTACGCTTAAAAGCGTACTCGGCGAGATATGCGGCCAACTTGTACGCCAAGTTGGCCCTCCCGCCGGTAAGTAAGTGGTGCAAGAAGAATAGGTCACTTTGGGTGACCCATTCCCAGCTATGATGACGACCGGCGATCGTCACGGCGATACACCGATGTAGGTATCGGTGTAACGGGTCGTAAAGATCAGTCGCCCGAGCCTTTGGGGATTGCTGATGCGGTTTCGCGAACTCCCCGAACCCAATAGTGCGCCACCAAGGCCACAACACGTCACTGGACGTGCTGACTGGCGCATCAAAAAATGCGCGGGACCTTGAGTACTCCTGTGCGTACAGACCCAAGGCAACGGCGAACTGAGGAAGTGTCATCCTCTGAGGCTTGCCGCAAATAGTAAAAGTTACGGCGTCTGTCGTCAAAAAATGCTGAAAACCCCCACCCTAGGTGTCCGTAAATGTAAAAGTAGATAAAAACTCTAAAGTAATCTCCATGTGGGCCCGCTCTGCGGTGGCATCAAATAAGCGGTCCCACGGGGAGTTAGCTTGCATGAGCTCCCGGACCCGACAGATCGCTCCAATATCGGTAAAAAACTGAATATCAATGGTCCGAGGCGCATCCAGCACCATCTCCCGTAGTCTTCCCAAAACCCTATAAGCAACCATACCTCGGGGGATATCTCTAATAAACTGCCCCGTCTCAGTAAAATCGGGCACAATCTCCTCCTCCTGTCCACGTCCCCGTCCGCGTCCACGACCACGACCCCGACCCTGACCCTGACCTCGACCTCTACGGGCCGCACCAGCTGCTGATGACTCAGCTATATCGTCTGTAAAAATAACAATTACAACTTAGCAATCACTATACGATTAGCGTTAACGTATTATACAACTACTGTTCTTGTATACGAACGTATACAGCTTGAATATTCAACAAGTATAATACCGTATATATAATATACGATCGTATAATGTTTGAATATTCAAACATTATACGAGCGTATATAGTGTATACGATCGTATACAGTTTGAATATTCATATGCTATACGATCGTATATGGTGTATATGATCGTATAACATTTGAATATTCAAGTGTATACGATCGTATAAATTATATACGACCATATACACTTGAATAATCAGTAACAATTTTCTGTTTAATTTTTTTTTCAAATTCAATTATACAATCGTAATCGTTACGCCTATTTACGCTATTCGATCCTTTTCTATACAAGACCATAATCTAACATGTTACGGAATTTGAAAGTTTACATTACGAAAACGTACCGTATAGGAAGAACGAGAAGAAAACGACAAAAACGCCGAAGAACGCTATCCAAGAACGATCCGAGAGAAAACCGAGAGAATTTTTGGTGGAATGTTGAGGCCGTATGGTGGAAATGAGGTCGTATAAAGCTTATACGATCTTTTTTCCTTAGTATACGGGCCGTATAAGTGTATACGGCCTGTATACAATAATTTAGTATTTTTTTAATTCGGTCGTACACTTAATATACGATCACTATATATGAGACGTATACATTTATACGGCTCGTATACAATTGAGTATCTTTCATTTTTATTCAATTACTATATGCGGAAATGACGAAGATACGGTCGGTATGTCTTAACGTTGATTCGTTTAAACGTTTTTTCAAGTTCAATTTCAACAAGTTGCCAAAACATTTATATAACGTGTATGTTCATCATTACAAATTGTCAAAACATGCAAATTGATTCGTTTAAACGTTTTTTCAAGTTCAATTTCAGCAAGTTGCCAAAACATTTATATAACGTATATGTTCATCATTACAAATTGTCAAAACATGCAAATAACATTTTATATTCATAGGGCACCTAAATCCACGTAATCCCTGGTCCTGTGTTCATCAACGATCATATTATATTGGTCAATACGTTCCTTGTAATAATGATACCAACTTTCTGCTGGCGTATTCCGTGTCGGTTGTCGCCAGTATCGTGATGGGGTTGGCATTGGATATTCCCCTTCTAATCTTACGTGAATAAAATGGTTCATGTGTACATGTACAAGCGCGACTGTTCGATGCGGAATACTTTCTTCGGCTGTTCTGAACATGGGAAAAAATGAAGCATAACCAAGTTCACTTAATAAGAGACAAATGACATTCCACCAGTTTGCTATCAGAAGCCCCGTGAATGGCATTTGTAGCCACTTATGTTCAGGTGCTCCGTCTATACGGTTGGACCAAACTAATGAGTCCATAACTTGTTGATACTGAGGTTCATTTATCTTTTTCTATAATTCGTGGAACCGGTTGCACTCATCATGAAGCTACTCCCGTATGAACGGCCACTGCCACTCTTTAAGCGATAAGCCGACCGCTATAGATCGAAACCCACAATTACCATCACCCTGCACATTTTGTATGTGACTAAGCTGTGGAAAGAAGCAAGGTGGAATGAACTTTTTGAAGTGCATGAACATATTAAATTGTCCGACAAGCAGCAAAGGTAAGTCTGGTTGCTCTTCCTTTGATTTTGCGACCTTCTTTTTCGTTTTCGAATTCTTAGTGCCTTTCTCAATCTCGCCGAAGAACATAGGTGTTTCAGCACAATAACTTTCTGACTCGATAAACGAGTTGTGCCTGGTAGGTTTGATCTTTGACTCTTGTGTGCCAAACCCAACGGGTGAATCACTATACTGGTCATGCGTTGTAAAAAAGTTGTGTCTTGAAGGCTCCGTAAAAGAATCATCCTTCCTTTGTTGCTGAGCTTTTAAAGTTGGACGACCCCGTGTGTTTTTTTTTTGCACAACTGGTTGTTTGAGCTTCGTCTTACTGAGTTGTACCAACTCCTTCATCTTTTGAATCAGGTTTTTCTTGAGTTCTCTCGGCTGGGCACTAAAATGTTGTTTGAGAAGCGCAAGTTCGCCGTCTAAGTCGAAAGAGTCCACCTCGCTCGGTTTCAGTATGGAGTCAAAATTTAACTTTTTCCAAAAAGGGTCTATCCAACGGGATCATTTGACCTAAGAAACATATCAACAAGCAACATTAAACGTCAATAAGATTTTGCGTGATGAAATGCTATGATTATAAAATGTGGTTGGTCGAATAATGTATTACCATTCGTTGTATACGGTTCCAACCGACATGCGCACGACAACCCATAGCTTGTAAACAAACGGCACGCGCATGTACCGTTAGTTAACTTTAATTTTTCTATTTCATTTACTTCGTCTGATATCAACTCTAGGTAGGCATGTGAAAACTTCTTTAGTAGGAGATTAAATATTGCTTTGTTATGATGACCCAATGTTCGGCTCCTGCTTGTTTCAATGTTGCCTTTGATTTCTGTCACCTGGTTTCTTATGAGCTTATCGATAAGTGGTACCACTTTCTCCAGGGTGTAGTTAGAGTCGCCTAGGTACTGCTTCAAAAGGGCATGTTGACCCTCTACCCTGTTCGTTGTACGTTGACCGAAGTTCAGATGTTGGTCGCTCCAGAACGAAACAAACCGGTCTCTATATGGTTGTAACCAGATTGAATCCAAATAGTCCATACTCTTTGTAATCAAAGTCAAGTGCAGTTAAGACAAGTCAAATAAATACGATTATTAAACAAAAATAATATAAAACTTAACTTCGGTTTTTTTGCGTGGCAACTTTGATCGTATTCGCTCGTACCAGTAGTTGTAGTCAAAATCGGTCCTTGAGTTAATTAGCTCGCCCCACTTGTAAAGAAACATGTCCCATTTATCCTCTGTTTTAAACCTTTGCCTGCAATGTTTGAAGATGTTTTACGGTATGTGCCACCTACACAATGAATGTCTAGCCCTGGGAAACACGGTTGCACATGCGTTCATTAGGGCGCGATCTCTATCTGTTACTATTACACGGGGTTCCATAACCCTGTCTAATGAGTGTTTCAACCTCTGTAGAACCCATGTGAAGTTTTCCTGTTTCTCGTTGCTTACGAACGCATGAACAATGCAAAACGACATCAACGTGGATGTAACACCGATAATTTGGACTAGCGACATTTTGTACCGATTCGTCTTGTAGGTGGAGTCTATAAGCAACACATGCGGGAAGGCGCGCCATAACATGTTCGACTCCGGGTGGATGAAGAAAACATCCTCGACCCGTTCCCCGTTTTGAGATGTTCTATGGTAAAAAACAAACCCAACCTTCTCCAACCGGTCGAAAAGTATCTGCATTGGAGTCTCGCCGACTTGTTCCATTCGACCCAATTTGGCCCTAGCGTTGTATATGGTGTTTCTTGTTGAGACATTATGGGGGTTCTGTTCTTTAATGGCAGCAAGAATGTCTCGTAGTTTTATGCTCTGATGCGTCATTTGCTCCACCGTCCTCTCTTCCGATGGAGTCAGCCTCATTAGGGACGGATGACCCTCTGGATACAGAAATGGTTCGTGGTTATGTTTAGCTTCCTCAACCCTTAGATCCCAATAACCTAACCTCTTTCTGTATGCCCCAATCAGTTGGAACTTGCAACCGGTTTTCCTAGTCCCGCTGCGTCTGACCGTGGCTGTTGATTTGTACTTGCCGGCACAATCGCACGTAAGCCAAATTTTTACCGGCTGACCGCTAGGGGGTTTATCGTAGATGGTGCGTTTGGTCACGAGGGCGTAGCCATTTACGTGTCCGACGTCTCTACACCACTCTACCAATTCATCCATGCTAGCGAATTTCTAACAAAAACAATTATATGTGTCAATTAATGATTAACTCAAATGATTAACCCATCGGTTTAGTTTTAGTATAAACGGGTTCGGGTCAGTTTCAGGTTGAACCTGCGAACCCGTTTGGGTTAACAGGTCGGGTTCGGGTCAACATGGTCGGGATGGTGGGTTGACCCGTTACACATTTATACTATATTATATTTTTTTATAATATATTTTACGTCATAAATTAAATGATATTATTATAAGTTAAAAAGAGAAATTAACATAGATTTTATAACTTAAATATGATATTATTATATATATATATATATATATTAAGTAAATTATATATATATATATTAAGTAAATTTTAACTTTAATATATTAATTTCAAAAAAAAAATTAAGGTTTAATGGGTCGTGTTCGGGTCAACCCATGAAACTTCGGGTCGTGTTCGGGTTCTTATGTATGATACAATCTTCGGGTCCGGGTCGGGTTCGGGTTTTTATATAAAGAGAAATTTTAACTTTAATATATTTTTATGCCATGATTATAAGTTAAAAAGAGAAATTAACATAGATTTTATAACTTAAATATGATATTATTATATATATATTTGTGTTTTTTAAATAAATTTTAACTTTAATATATTAATTTCAAAAAAAAAATTCGGGTTTAATGGGTCGTGTTCGGGTCAACCCATGAAACTTCGGGTCGTGTTCGGGTCAACCCATGAAACTTTGGGGCGTGTTCGGGTTCTTATGTATGATACAATCTTCGGGTCCAGGTCCGGGTTCGGGTTTGTGTAAAATTTTCAGGTTCAGGTCGGGTTGAACCCACCAACCTGCGTACACGACCCGTTGAGCAACCCTAATCTAAGATTTTAATAAAAATAACATCAAATGTAAAAACACTAAAATAGTTAACGTACAACAAATAAACTTATAATTAAATGTTATACCTCCTTGTTTTGAAACTCACTACGTTCCTGTTCAGCATTTGGACCCTCGGGCGGTCCACAACTTATGGGAGGAGAATGAGAACTATCAGTCGGCGGTCCAACACTAACAGGAGGGGCTTCAAAATTAACCGAGTGTTGCGATGGATAATAACCAGCATAATTAGGCTGAAAGGCATCCAAACCCCAATTATCCTGACCTGCATCAGGCGCAAGAATGGGATCGAACGGAGCATTCAGATCAAACATGTCCGCTTTGTTATCTTCATTGTTATCATAACTCCCCTGATTCGCCTCGTTATCAAACACATTAAAAAACTCACCCCAACCCGACATTATAGCATAAATAATTTGAATACAGAGAAAAATAGAAGAAACGAATAGAAGTTGAATGAAATTAGTGTCGTTTATATAGAGAATTTTACGGAATATTACATCGTTTCAAATGATTAACATGTGAATCGAGGAATCTAACGTCGAATCAAATAACACGCACGAATATCGAGGAATCTAACGTCTAATCACATAACTCGCACGAGATTCGAGGAATATAACATCGAATCGGAGAATCTTACGTCTAATCACACGTGAATCGAGTAATAATACGTCGCGTCAAATAGTAATAAAACAATAAAATAAACGAAAATCATTGTATACGGGTCGTATAGATATATACGAGCCGTATAAAATCGTCGTATAATATATATACGACCACAGTATCATCTTATTCTAACATGGTTGATACGGGCCGCATAAGGTTATACGGGCCGTATAACCTTATACGGCCCGTATCAACCTTGTTAGAATAAGATGATACCATGTGGATTTATTAGGACCCAAAAACCTTAATGTATTGCCTATGATTTTAGCAAACAGGTAAAATTATCCACTTGGCAATACCGTAATTGGTGACTTTGTAGAAATTAGGGTAGTAGGAGGTTAGGGGTTTAATTCATATGTTATGCAAATTTAGCCATTTAATATATAGGATTCGTTTCAAGTAAGAACCACCACGAGTTATAAAAACTCTTACTTTTCGCATGACTAGGGCTACCATTTTTTTGCACAAACGTGTAGACGTAAATATTTGTAACACCCCAAAAAAAACAGTTTGGTAATCAAACCACGTTAATAGTAAAGACGGGTAAAATACCGTTAGTGGTAAAAATTAATCAGGTAAATATTAGGACTCAAATAAATAAACCTAATATTAATTTAAAAGAATGAAAAGAATACTTGAGAAAACAAAAGTATATAAAAAGGGCCCGAGTTAACGGGACTTAAAAGAAAAACGGATTTTTAAACAAGATAAAGTAACTGGGAATAAATGACCTAGTTAGTCATAAGTCTTATAGTGATAAGACAAATTGTTAAAAACACACTACATGTAACTTGTTAAAGTATAGGGACCAAAGGTGACAAACTTGAAGCAAGTTTGTATTAAATAAAACATCTAACACCAAAACACACACTTTAAGTGTGTGTTCTGGTCGTGAATCGCAGGAGAGCCAGGGGGTTCCATGCCCAAACCCAAGCCAACAAAAATCAAGCAATTGAGAAGCCAAATCGACTCCAAATTGAAATCTAAGCTTGGATTAGTGATCACTTCAGTGAAAGGATCATAAGGTATGTCAAAATTTCCACTTTTGTTCCAACTCAAATCTGGATGAACACATAAGAATCTGAAATTTATGGTTGCATGTTTGTTATATGGATAGAATAGGAACATAGTAGTGTCTAGGATTAAACCCTAGACAAGTATATGTTGAAATCATGCTTAGCTCAAGTCTTTGTTGATACCAAATTCATGTATGAGATGTTTTTAGGGTTTTGATTTCAAAAGAATAGTGTTATGATGTCAAGAACAAGCTTAAACTGAAAGCTGAATTCAAACGATTCTTGATCAAAATTTACAGCCGATTTGTATTGGCTGTAACCTGCACAAAACCTAATAAAATCATGTGTTTCTTGAGTCTAAAATGTAATTCCATAAAATATCTTTAAAACCCCATGGGAATCGCATTTTTTCGACGAAAATTGAGCGTTTTATGAATTTTTCCGTATCAAAGGTTCAAGCTGCGTTTTCTGGCAGAATTTGCAGCCCATTACGAATGTCATAACTCAATTTAGGAATTGAGTTATGATCTCAAATTTGTACTGTAGAAAGCTCAAAGTGATTAGAAAAATCGCCAATTGGAATTTCGTCAATCGGATAAACGAGGAATTTTAAATGAATTTTTCAGTAAGCTGCAGTCAGAAGTGACGAATCTGATTGCAGCTTAGTAAATGAATTTTCACGAATTTTTGGTAAAGAGTTAGATCTTGAAATTTTAACTCAAGGGCTAACCCTCCGAGAGGTACGCCACATAAAAAATCATAATTTTTGAAGACTTGTAAACAGGTTAAACAAGTCACCAAAAACAGCCAATTTTCATTGAAATGAAATGTCTAAATGAAATCGCGGCTTACTAGTTAGTATGTAAAAATTGATTTTTTGTTAAGAGTTTGGATGAAATATGCCTAAGTGAGTTCAAAGAACCAAATGTGCATATGAATATGTTGGTAAGTCAATTGACTTTTAAAAGTCAAACTAACCAATGATAAAGTCAAATTGTAGTTTCGACATAGAAAATACGTGAGGTGGAATAGTCGTGAATTTAAATGACTAATCTAACCACCTTGTGAATGATGATAGTTTGTCGCCTAACGAGCTAGGTGGAGGCTTGGGAAAGAAGCGGTCAAACGAATCAAGCACGAGAAGAAAAGCATATTCGGATGCGAGGTAAGTGGAGCTTACGCCCCTTTACATTGCTTGCAAAATTACTTAATTTCAAGTATTGCATATGAATGCTACTAAGTGTTGGTATACAATGTTCCGACACGATTCAATGAGAGTCGGAACAAGGGAAAATGGTAAGAAATCATGAATCATGGTAAAAGGAGTAAAAAGGTAAATTAGTCATGTAATGACGAATAAATAAAAACGGTTTTAAGTAAAACAAGTTAAAGGAAAACCGGGTTAGGTTTAAAGGGATGAAATGGTAACTAAGTACCATCTCATATGGATAAATGGCAAATTAGACTAAATGGGTCAAATGGTGTTGTTAGCACCATTTGACAATTACATTTTACAATCGCTTGTTGAGTTTTGTAATCACAGGAAATAACATAAGTATGCGTTGCTTAAACTAGAAAGCTTTAAAGCAAAAGTTATGTAAACGGTTCAATACCTTGACCCGAGCCAGGTACGTTTAAATAAGCTTTTGGTTAAACATACAATTTTTGGTCAAATATTTAGCGAAAGTCCTTCGTCGTATAGTGATTCATATTCGTGGGTCAAATGCTCAAAAACGGTCATTTGCGTAAAATGATAAACCAATGGGTAAATTTGGGAAAAAGGGATTCATTATGTTAAATCTGCCACAAAATAGTTGTGGTGGAATATTTGTAGTTAATTAGACATGGACTTTTGTGGCGTCAAAAGAAAAGCACAAGTTCTAGACTAAAATGCGTAAATACCTCAAACGGGTCAAAATAAGCATATGGGTGAAATGGATTAAAGAAGGTATATAATTCTATAATCAGAACCTAATATGTTAGACATTATTGAATTTAATAGGTTTGTGAGAAATAAGGGTCGAACAAACTTGTATGTTTGATAAAAGCACAAACGGGTCAAATTTTGGTAAAAGAGTATTAAGCCGAAGACTTAAAAGTCTTAAATTTTATCAAGCCGGATATCGGATTTTAACACTATATGATGGAGAATCAAATTTTAAACATGCAGGAAGAAACGGTAAGTCAAACGGATAAGCGGTTTGAAAGATACGAAATATTTCGTGTCAAATTACGGCAAAATGGAAAAGTTGCATACAGGGCCCACCGTAACTTACGGTGCCACCGTAAGTTACGGTGGAGCTGATATGGTTACGGTGGTAACCTACTGTTGTACGGTAGAAGAGTATGAACTCAGGGGCCACCGTAACTTACGGTGCCACCGTAAGTTACGGTGGAGATTATTTTCAAGTCCTTGTTTTTCTTTTGAACATCAATTGTTTCCCGTACTCGTTTGGACATGATTTAAACCCCGTAAGACTAAAGCATTTCATGTTTATGAAATGTAGGTACACTTTGGGATGCCGGAAGACGATCAAGCTCAACGAAGAACCGAACACACTATAGATACACGCTTCCGCACTTTGCTATGTTGTAAATTTTAAACAACGAATTCAACCACGTGATGTAGAATAACTTATGATTTGTAAAAGTTTTAGTAAACCCGTATTTCCGATGTATATGTAATTGTAATTACATGATTGTTTTCGTAAAAGATTCATTAAACCTTAAATTAACTTAATGGGTGTTACAAGTTGGTATCAGAGCCTTGGTTTAAGAGATTCGAGTATGGTGGGGAGGAACCATGCTTGGACTTAAACCTTATGCTCTTGACAAAGAATAGTGTTCGGTTCGAAGCTTGATCGCAAATCCGGTAAGTACACGTATATTAATAGTTTAGCATGCTAAAGTGTTGTAAACAACACATAAGGCTATCGTGTGATACACGTTACCTAAATTAAATGATGAAAATAGTTGACGAAATTGCGCGCATTGACGCGTACAATAGAAAAGCCTTGTATTATGATATGGGCATTTAGTAAAGTTGACACTACTAACTTTTATGAATGTTTTAATTGGAGGAAACTCGCATTTGAAGATGACGAGGATTGAACAAATTACGGATATGATAGAGGAACGGTCTAAAGTATGACAAGAACAGCATGCTCACCAAGGACCAAAATCCCGCAACGATTGCGAATAAGTTAATGGCAAGGGGAGCCGTTAGAGCAAACATTACCAGGTGCACATTTTAAATAACCGCACAAATATTAATATGCAACAAATAAGTAGAAATTGAAAGTTGCATATGTAGATTAAAAACTTGGAAAAAAAACCCGAATAGAAAATGTATTCGGGATATTGTTTCCAAGAGAAACAAATAGAGGCGTTACTTACACATTTACATTCGATGTAGTAAGGGCGGAGTGAATGGGACTAATTAAAAAGTACCCAAATGAATCAGAAAAGCAAAATATTTGATAATAATGTAAACGCACAATCGAGTGACGGGAGCGTATTACATCAAGATAATGAGCCCGAGTGAAGGGACAAACAAGCATGTAAAATGATTTAGACAAGTATTGGGAGGGAGTGTACTCACACTCGAACCCAGAAAACGCAAGCATGAAAAATTATTTAGACAAGTATTGGGAGGGAGTTTACTTACACTTGAACCCAGAAAACGAAAGCATGAAAAAAAAATGATTTAGACAAGTATTGGGAAGGAGTGTACTTACACTCGAACCCAGAAAACGCAAGCATGTAAAATGATTTAGACAAGTATTGGGAGGGAGTGTACTTACACTCGAACCCAGAAAACGCAAACATATAAAATGATTTAGACAAGCATTGGGAGGGAGTGTACTTACACTCGAACCCGGAAAATGAAAATATGTCCCTTAACGGGTTGTTTTTATAAAACGTCAAACTTAAAGACAAAGTCGGAATATAAAAATGAAACGAGGTCTTAATGCACCAGAAGGGTTGCAATAATAACGACTTCGGTAAAACACCAGGTTGATGGGTAAGAATTAAACACATGCGTAAACCAAGAGACGTGAATGCAGGTTGAAAAAAAAATCAAAGGACTTGGATTACGAGTTATGACTATAAAATCTCGTATATAGAAATTGTGAATAAATATGTTCAACTATTCGAAGTCGAATGGGTTGAATAAAGAATAAAGTTGATTGTTTATAAGTGATGGATTTCACATTAATAGGTCAAACATGTTGAATACAACATAACGCCGAATGGCATAAATGAGCGCTAGCCAGATAAAAGTAGCGTTAAATGCAAGAGAATAATGAGTCCGGTATTGGGATATAACCAAATAATAATAAATTATGGACTGTCAATATCCTGGTATGGATAATTGACAAAAGTTAAAGAGAAGATCCTAAAACTAAAACTTCGGTTTTAGTAAGAAATAATGTTTTTACAAACATAAATTCTGATAGGAATTTAAATAATAAGTATGAAAGATACAAGTCTTGACATTGATAGGCGCAAGACAATATATTCGAAAAGTGATATTTTCGAAAATGAAAGGTTGATATAAATTAAACCTGATGTGACATGATCACGGTCAAGAAATACATTGTGAAGTAGAATCACATTATAATCAAGCAAGTGGTAAAAAGAAACTGGACAAATAAGTCTAGTTAGTGAAACCGGTTAAAGTCAGCAATTCAAGTTAAGAAATTTGGTTCGCTTGTAAACGGTAAATTCGGTATAACTGAACCGAATAAATAAATTTGAAAATAAAAAGGATTGTTGCTAAAAGTGAAAGATTTCACTAGAGACCTTTAAACGGGTCAAAGTAACTGAATCATAAAGAAATCGATAGTATATGAAAGCGATGAATATCGCTAAGTTAATCAAACTAGTGGAAATAACGAGATTACGTTATTTCAAGTTGCATTATGTCATATGAGGTACGTAGATGTTATGTAACCAAAAAGATATTACCATAAATTTTCTGGTAATTTAATCCTATATAAAGATGCAACTTTTTAGTGCATGAGCACTTGTACATTTGCCTTTGGGTGATTTTCAAAAAAAAATTGACTCAGTCAAACAAAGAGGCTTGTGGTGTTTTGAAATGGTGAGGGTGGGTATTTCGGGTGGGTAAGGTATATTGTTTTTTTTTTCAAAGTCAAAGTGCACCACCGGTTATTTTGTGGTGTTTTGAAATGGTAAAATAGCTTCTATTGAAACTCATGGGTTACCTGAGGTGGTGGCGAAACACATGAGGCCCAAGACCTCTATGTTTCGTGTGCTACATTTGGGCTCCATGCTTGTATCATGGGCTTCTTGTAAAGTCCACATAGTATGTATTCGGAATCTTGGGTCCACTGGATATAGCTTATTTTATCCATACAAGAAAACAATTGTACAACCTAGATGAATGTCAAAATCATGATAGTGACGGTTCAGTTTTTTTTTTACTTTGCCCATCAAAGTTGTTATTTTCATAGTTATACAATCACATCCAAACTACTTTACAACTCACTTTTGGTGTCGTTTAGACCCGGCTTTTTTCCGATGCGATGAGATAACTACGAGTCGGAAGGTTGGAGAAGAAGACAAGGACGGATGCTCGCATGTAAGAACCCCGCCGCATTGCGGCGGGTCCTAATTCCTAGTTCTAACAATTGGGTAAAGTATGAGTAATGCTTAAGAGATTTCTCAGGTCAAATACATTGAGTTTAAAACTCCATGAACTATGTAAGAAAGGTTTCGAGGACGAAACCTCTTTAAGGGGGGTAGACTTGTAACACCAAAAAAAAAACAGGTTTGGTAATCAAACCACGTTAATAGTAAAGACGCGTAAAATACCGTTAGTGGTAAAAATTAACCCAGTAAATATTAGGACTCAAATAAATAAACCTAATATTAATTTAAAAGAATGAAAAGAATACTTGAGAAAACAAAAGTATATAAAAAGGGCCCGAGTTAACGGGACTTAAAAGAAAAACGGATTTTTAAACAAGATAAAGTAACTGGGAATAAATGACCTAGTTAGTCATAAGTCTTATAGTGATAAGACAAATTGTTAAAAACACACTACATGTAACTTGTTAAAGTATAGGGACCAAAGGTGACAAACTTGAAGCAAGTTTGTATTAAATAAAACATCTAACACCAAAACACACACTTTAAGTGTGTGTTCTGGTCGTGAATCGCAGGAGAGCCAGGGGGTTCCATGCCCAAACCCAAGCCAGCAAAAATCAAGCAATTGAGAAGCCAAATCGACTCCAAATTGAAATCTAAGCTTGGATTAGTGATCACTTCAGTGAAAGGATCATAAGGTATGTCAAAATTTCAACTTTTGTTCCAACTCAAATCTGGATGAACACATAAGAATCTGAAATTTATGATTGCATGTTGTTATATGGATAGAATAGGAACATAGTAGTGTCTAGGAGTAAACCCTAGACAAGTATATGTTGAAATCATGCTTAGCTCAAGTCTTTGTTGATACCAAATTCATGTATGAGATGTTTTTAGGGTTTTGATTTCAAAAGAATAGTGTTATGATGTCAAGAACAAGCTTAAACTGAAAGCTGAATTCAAACGATTCTTGATCAGAATTTACAGCCGATTTGTATTGGCTGTAACCTGGACAAATCCTAATAAAATCATGTGTTTCTTGAGTCTAAAATGTAATTCCAGGATATATCTTTAAAACCCCACTGGAATCGCATTTTTCGACGAAAATTGAGCGTTTTATGAATTTTTCCGTATCAAAGGTTCAAGCTGCGTTTTCTGGCAGAATTTGCAGCCCATTACGAATGTCATAACTCAATTTAGGAATTGAGTTATGATCTCAAATTTTTACTGTAGAAAGTGCTAAGTGATTAGAAAAATCGCCAATTGGAATTTCGTCAATCGGATAAACGAGGAATTTTAAATGAATTTTTCCGTAAGCTGCAGTCAGAAGTGACGAATCTGATTGCAGCTTAGTAAATGAATTTTCACGAATTTTTGGTAAAGAGTTAGATCTTGAAATTTTAACTCAAGGGCTAACCCTCCGAGAGGTACGCCACATAGAAAAATCATAATTTTTGAAGACTTGTAAACAGGTTAAACAAGTCACCAAAAACAGCCAATTTTCATTGATATGAAATACCTAAATGAAATCGCGGCTTACTAGTTAGTATGTAAAAATTGATTTTTTGTTAAGAGTTTGGATGAAATATGCCTAAGTGAGTTCAAAGAACCAAATGTGCATATGAATATGTTGGTAAGTCAATTGACTTTTAAAAGTCAAACTAACCAATGATAAAGTCAAATAGTAGTTTCGACATAGAAAATACGTGAGGTGGAATAGTCGTGAATTGAAATGACTAATCTAACCACCTTGTGAATGATGATAGTTTGTCGCCTAACGAGCTAGGTGGAGGCTTGGGAAAGAAGCGGTCAAACGAATCAAGCACGAGAAGAAAAGCATATTCGGATGCGAGGTAAGTGGAGCTTACGCCCCTTTACATTGCTTGCAAAATTACTTAATTTCAAGTATTGCATATGAATGCTACTAAGTGTTGGTATACAATGTTCCGACACGATTCAATGAGAGTCAGAACAAGGGAAAATGGTAAGAAATCATGAATCATGGTAAAAGGAGTAAAAAGGTAAATTAGTCATGTAATGTCGAACAAATAAAAACGGTTTTAAGTAAAACAAGTTAAAGGAAAACCGGGTTAGGTTTAAAGGGATGAAATGGTAACTAAGTACCATCTCATATGGATAAATGGCAAATTAGACTAAATGGGTCAAATGGTGTTGTTAGCACCATTTGACAATTTCATTTGACAATCGCTTGTTGAGTTTTGTAATCACAGGAAATAACATAAGTATGCGTTGCTTAAACTAGAAAGCTTTAAAGCAAAAGTTATGTAAACGGGTCAATACCTTGACCCGAGCCAGGTACGTTTAAATAAGCTTTTGGTTAAACATACAATTTTTGGTCAAATATTTAGCGAAAGTCCTTCGTCGTATAGTGATTCATAATCGTGGGTCAAATGCTCAAAAACGGTCATTTGCGTAAAATGATCAACCAATGGGTAAATTTGGGAAAAAGGGATTCATTATGTTAAATCCGCCACAAAATAGTTGTGGTGGAATATTTGTAGTTAATTAGACATGGACTTTTGTGGCGTCAAAAGAAAAGCACAAGTTCTAGACTAAAATGCGTAAATACCTCAAACGGGTCAAAATAAGCATATGGGTGAAATGGATTAAAGATGGTATATAATTCTATAATCGGAACCTAATATGTTAGACATTATTGAATTTAATAGGTTTGTGAGAAATAAGGGTCGAACAAACTTGTATGTTTGATAAAATCACAAACGGGTCAAATTTTGGTAAAAGAGTATTAAGCCGAAGACTTAAAAGTCTTAAATTTTATCAAGTCGGATATCGGATTTTAACACTATATGATGGAGAATCAAATTTTAAACATGCAGGAAGAAACACTAAGTCAAACGGATAAGCGGTTTGAAAGATACGAAATATTTCGTGTCAAATTACGGCAAAATGGAAAAGTTGCATACAGGGCCCACCGTAACTTACGGTGCCACCGTAAGTTACGGTGGAGCTGATATGGTTACGGTGGTAACCTACTGTTGTACGGTAGAAGAGTATGAACTCAGGGGCCACCGTAACTTACGGTGCCACCGTAAGTTACGGTGGAGATTATTTTCAAGTCCTTGTTTTTCTTTTGAACATCAATTGTTTCCCGTACTCGTTTGGACATGATTTAAACCCCGTAAGACTAAAGCATTTCATGTTTATGAAATGTAGGTACACTTTGGGATGCCGGAAGACGATCAAGCTCAACGAAGAACCGAACACACTATAGATACACGCTTCCGCACTTTGCTATGTTGTAAATTTTAAACAACGAATTCAACCACGTGATGTAGAATAACTTATGATTTGTAAAAGTTTTAGTAAACCCGTATTTCCGGTGTATATGTAATTGTAATTACATGATTGTTTTCGTAAAAGATTCATTAAACCTTAAATTAACTTAACGGGTGTTACAATATTATAAACACATTTGAAAAAAATATAAAAATGTCGAGCTAGTAGTTATGCCCTATGTAAATTTTGTTTATGTAACGATGACATGACCAATATAATTTTTTTACAACCATGTAAATTTTTGCATGCGACATTTCACTTAGAACAGGTGATATTTTTAGATTTTTAAGAAATTAAAAAAAAAACATTTTGGAAGGCCTAATTCTTAGAGCATCCACAATAAGAACCATTAAAAACACCTAAAAACATGCCCAGTCAGCTGCCACATCAGAAAAACACTCACCCTTCAAAAACATCAAAAATTCACCCAATAAGAAAACACAAAAACCCTTAAAAACATTGGCACATCATCATCACCTTTTACATTTAATTTTAATTACCTATTTATATGTGTGTACTAATCTAAGTACCCGTGTGTTACACGGGTGGCTTACACAAAAAATATCTCCTTTAACAATGTTGAAACAAATATTTTAATTATATAAATGTTAAACTGCTAATGTAAATATTAGAGTACACTGAATAATTAATATACATGAATGAGAAAAAAATCACAAATCGTTAAAGATTTCTTCAACTGACCTGGACTGGCTCTTTTCAACAGGATCATCTTGCCACATCCATATTCTATCTTCTTCAACCTATATTGAGCGTGGAAATAAAGATTTTTGGACTAAATGAACTTACCCACCAACACGTTGGTCACTGAATCAACAGAGTTAACACTTTTGAGGACGAAAAAGGTTATATATCGAAATGTCCTTGCAGGTAGTTGAAAAGTTATATAATGATGTCGGAATAGGAGTAAAAAATGACGATTTCAACCCCAAACCCAGATGGACCCATTATCCTAACCTACTCTTGTTTCCATAAATTGTTAAACAAACGTCAGCATACTAATTCTTGTTCCTCAATTATTTGTCTAGTTCTCTTTGTTATTCCTTGAAGCAGACATTTTGCTTCATTGCTTCTCAAATGCAAGAGCTTAAAACAATCCCTTTTCTAGCATGTAGGAGACCACTTTACCGTTATAACCTTCAGAACAAATAAGTAAAAAAAGGTGAAGTTGACAGGAAAACATATAGTAAGCGAAACAAATTGAGAAGCATATACAGTAAGCATTGGGGGTAGAACTGGTTGGGTACCAGGTCAGAATGGGTACGGGTTTAAACAAACCATTTTAAATGCGGGTCAAAATGGATATGGGTTGAAAGCAATCATTTTGAATGCGAGTCAAAATGGGTTGTGCTAAGTTGACCAACAAATTTTGTCCATCAGTTTTTTTTATAAATATTAGGATTATGGAGATATATTTTTACAATGATGATCTAACTTAGGAAGTTAATGAATAAAAACAGACTTTCTATGTCTTTCAACACGTTCGATGTGTTCCCCTCTTATTTAAAAACCTTATAAAATTGACAATTTGAAGAAAACAGAAATTTTACCTATCATCCCGTCAGGTAAGCTGACATGCTAAGGTGCTATAACTTCATGAATAGTTTCAGTAGACTAATTCCTCCTGCAGCAAGTAGCTTCTTATGATAAATTTTGAAAACATAATCAAATTGAAAAGTTCTAAATTTAAAATCTTATAAAACTGACAGTTTCTTCAGAAAGGTTTTATCTTTAATAGAGAAAAACGATTTTTACCATATAAAGTTACAATCCACAGAGCTATGATCCCACGGATTAGATGAATCGGCAGGTTTAGAGATAAGGCATGCATCCAAAGAACCATGAAATAAGTCAATATAAGTCAGCACCTCCTATTTCTAGGAATCATTTTTGGATAAACCAGCTAAAACATTAATACAAAAGAAAACACCAAAGGTTAACTCTACCGAAACGAACCTACACGGACCGAAAATGAAAACATAACCCACGACCAAACCGACTTGAACCAATAAGTGTCAAACCAAATTATGATAAATACCTAAGCGCCATGATCTGTACGCTTCTTAACATTCAAAGCAACACACATGAATTACACTGATATTTTATCTTCATCCACTTGTGGCACCCGCCACATGTTCATATACATCTAAAAAAAGATGATTATGATAAAATAAAATACCAAATATAAAGAACTGAAACAAATAACATTTATCAATGTTTTGAAAGCTATACCGGAAATTGAACAGGCCACACTGTTGATTCATTAGTCAAATTGTACTTGAAAACAAATGACACTATAATTAAGTTACAACCCCATAAACTATTTGTAATGAATAATCACTTATTTACCTGAGCTAGGGTTTGTGTGTGTGTATATATATATTAGATGTAGCAAGAAAGATTTCAATAGAATCACTTAATTAAAAAGTCATAAGAAACTTTTGCAAGCTTTTACAAAATTTAACATGTGAGGAAAACAATAATATAATACCACCAAAACAATTAATATAAATGATCAAAGAAAATGCTTGAGTCCATGATCCTCAATCAAACAAACAGAATCCCATGTCCGACATAAGAATTTCACAAATTGAAATCAGTAATGAAAGATTCAGTAGAATTAACAAAATGAAGTAGACTTACATTAGTGAGAGACTACAATAATCGGCGATTCTGTCTCCACATCTTGTCAAGATCGCATCTTTTTACTTGTCACCGTATATGCCAATCGTCGGAATAGAACGGCCAGCCAAAGACCGTTACCGACTGCCATTACTCCGCCACTCTCTGTCTTTTTTTTACCATCTTCAGCCTCATGTTTGAGGTATTGAGAATCTGAGACGGGAAATCGAGAAAGAAGTCTGGTGATGTGATTTGCATAGAGGATGAGGGAGGATTGGAGGAGAGGCAAGAAGAAAGATTGAGCGATCGTTGGAGATTAGGGTTTGATTAAAGAGAAAGGGGCGGATGTTTGAAAATCCGAGTGAGGGAAAAGTAGAATAAAAGCTCTATACAATTTTTGCCGCTCAAAAAAGAATTATCAAGAAGATGCAAGCCTACAACAAATCTAAAATGCATCTGGTAGATACCTTACATCTGCAATCACATGGCAGATTACTTCCCCTACAGACCTAAATGATAATTTCATAGACATTTATATGCTCCTGGAGTGGGTTTGGGTAATTGATTAAGATGGGTTTGGGTTAGGATGGGTATGGGTCAGGGTGGGTATATTAAAAAAAGGTCAGGATAAGTTTGGGTCAGGATGGGTTCGGGTAAGGATGAGTTCGGGTAAGAATGGGATGAAAAAAAATTAAAGAATAAAAAAAATTAATTTAAAAAATACAAAAATAATATAAAAAAACTTTAAAAAACTCCAGAAACTATTTGTTGTTTCCACCCTTACCGGTTAGAAAAAAACCAGTTTTTAAAAAACCCGGTTTCGTTTTTTTTTTTTTTTGTCAGTTTCGGTCGGGAAACTGGTTTTTTTTTGTTTGTACATCTCTAATCATAAGTCCTTTTAGCTTACCCAGATGCAAAACCACAATCGTTTATCACTTCAAGTCTTTGGTCAGTCCAAGAACCGACTTGTGATGAAATTATTGAGCTAGTATCAAAAAGTGCTTTTCATGACTCCAACGAAGATGACTTATGCGTCGGTTTAGTCAACTCACTGAGTGCAGGCCAAGCTGCACCCATAAGTGGACTAACCGCATCCTGGAATCCATTAAAAAATCGAAGCGTGTTTCGCCCGTAGTTTAGAAACAGTACTTTTTTAAACTAAAGTCATATTTCATAGTGTTTTTGGTCCACATTTTTTCGGTACCGGTACTTTACGGATGGTAAATACCGGTACCGAACCAGTATATTTGGTACCGATACCCACTTTTCTCGTTTTCGGTACCGGTACCGGTTCAGTATCGAACAGTACCGTGCTAATCCCTACTTAGCAGTGGACCATAACCCGATTTATATTTTAGCTAACATTGAACTTTAGAATAGATCTTTAGTAAATATATAATACTCAAGTAATGGCTATACCACTTTGATTGTGGAGACAAAATCATCCATCCCATGAAGTACTTTCCACCCAATTCACACAGTTAGACAATGCTGCAGTTCCACCATAAGAAGCATTGGTTGAATCAACTCCTTCAATTTCTGTATTTCCAATGTCTCGAAGATTTTCATTAAAAAAGTTTTGATGAATTAGCTCTTGTCTATCACAACTTCACTACCGACTTCCTTTATCGGCTAAACAGGGGAAGGATTCCATATTTGCATCTAACATAAGGGCTTGAAACTTTGTTAAGATCACCAAAAGGAAACCTGCAATTATGTAAACTCCATCTAAAGACACTTGCAGAGCACTAAAAAACAAATAAAAAGCCTTGCAGTGGTTGGGTAACACCGTAACGGGTCAAAACGGGCTGGGGTTGAAACTGGTCATTTTTATCACAAATTAAAGCACATTAAACCAAGTTGAACTTACCCGCAAGCAAGTGCTCCAAGTTCAAGCTTCATTGGCCTGTATTCGTTCTCAATCTATCACAATAAAGATTGATAATAATCACACTTCATATTAAGAACATTTGAAGAATCACCATTGAGTAACTTTACTTTTCGCCTATATGTATTGAAAAAATAAATTTCAATCATATATGTTTAATTCAATGAAATATATTGATATGTAATGACCAAATTACCCATGAGGATTCCAGATGGTCGGACACCGATTAGAACTGACAGATACGGAATTTCTTCACTACAAAGGAACACAAGTTAAACTGGAAAACCTATAGAACATGTCAGATATACCAGTTAACCAACCCGACTGTTGGCTTGTTTCGCCACCTCTAAACCAAATCTATTGCGCAAACTTAACAAGAAAACGAAAATCTTATCCGAAAGTTGCCATCACTCGGGTTGAGACATGAAGTGACTACAGCCAGTTCTTTCACCTCCTTGATTGCAACTGCATTTATATCTTCTCCCTGTAGATAGAATACAAATTATGAAGTGTAAATAGGAGTGTTCAACGGTTTGAAACTGGGCAAACCCAATAAACATAAATAACATAACCGAAAACTGAACCAATCTAAACTGGTTTTGGTCCCAAACCAGACTACAGACCAAATACAAACTTGAGCAGCAACAGACACGTTATATGGTTGCTTTACCCTCCAAAGGTATTCGATTATACTCAAAGGAAAAGCTCCATATCCCACTCGTAGTCCAGCTAGGCCTAATTATATCCCAAACAGGTCGTGTAAAAAATAGCTATAGAGTGTCACATCAAATGGAGTTAACAATATTTTATAAAAAAAATGAGTAAAGCAACTAAACTCACAAAGACAAAACTATACGGTCATTGTTTTCTGTCACACTCAGAGATAGTTATACGAACAAAATTAGTGGAAATTGTAAAAATGTCCCTACTCTTTTACTAAATGTCCGAAGAACAATAAGATTCTCATGCTTCTTCACCCATCCCATCTTTGATTCAAGTCCTGAAAATTCAATGTACGCTTCATCCAACACAACAAGATTTGCCAGATCAAGTATCTTCAGTAAAACATCATCATTGATGACACTGTCAAATAATACATGAAAACACAAAATATTACAATAGCAATGTCACCTAAATCTCCTATATGAAGCTCATAAATAAGTTTTAAATATTTGAGATTAAATTAGTGTATAAAAATATATATTAGCAGAAAATTAACGATTACCTCCCATCTGGATTGTTAGGAGAAGTTAGAAAAATGATCTTTGGTTTCTCACGCTCAATAACTTCAGTAATCTTTTCTACATCCAAGCTAAAGTCCATGTTCCGAGGTACTGCATAGTGTATAGTTGATCAGACGGCATTAAGTAATTATGTTAATATAGGTACGAAAACAAACTATATTATTACAATCAACGAATTAATTTAACAAAGTATATCAAAAGAAAATTACCCTTTCAAATAACAAGTTCCAAAACCAGTAGCACCACAAACTGCCAAGATCCATCCTCACGTTATCAAATCACTGCCTCATACCTGTAAAAAAAAGAGATTAACAAATGGCACAATACATGAGAATTAACGACTGTAGCCAATTTTTGTAGATGATCATTAGAAGTAACGTCCCAATTGGTAGTACTTACCTTGTTTGCTATGTTGTTGAAAAGCTTGTCCAATCCTTCGTAAAGTCCTTCTCTGAAGGTTGCACAAGTGCTCTGGATGTACCTAATCAAAAGAATCGGTGAGTTTGTATACTGGTCGATAGACAGGAATCACACTATGGGTATGGGTTTGGTAGCATTGTGGAATGAAATTTCCAAGGGTTTCCTTTCTAGTTCTAAAATACATACCCCTGAACCAAACACCCTATATGATTATTATCCACATTCCCTCTTTTCCAAACCGCCAATCCAAACACACCTAGTTAGTTTCTAACATTTGTACTTTTTAGTTTTGAAACCAACTGGGGTAGTGTTGGTGCACTTGTGTCTGTACTTTGTCTGTATTTCGTAATGTTACAAAACGATGTCTTACGTTAGTCTGGGTTACGTCTTAGTTTGTTACAATGTGCGTTCGATGTAAGTTTGACCAAGTCAACCATCCTCCTGGTTTGACTTGGCCAAACAGTTAGCACATTAGTTGTTAGGTGTGTGTGTCGAAGGATAAATCATCGAAGGATAGTTTATATCCTTCGATGATGAGCTCGAAAGATAGACCACGAAGGATAGACCACGAAGGATATCATCCTTCGTGGTGAATGTGATCTTTCGAAGGGATTTCTGGTCGACAGATGATCTTTCGATCACTCTGTCTGATCCTTCGACCAGACCTGCTGTGTCGGGTATATATACCCATGTAGTGTGTTGTGTTCAGTTAGACATAGACAGACACGAGAGATAAGGCAGAGAGAGAGAGGAGAACACACACACTTTGAGAGTTTATAGAACATATCTGTAAACATTGAGCTTGTAACCGGACCCTTCATTCGTATTAATACATGTGGTGTTAATCGGTGAATCTTGTGTGTCGTGTTTGTGCTTGTTCTCGTATAAATTCTCGGTTGCATGCTAGCTTGGATTCCGCACTCGCTAGTGTGTTTGATATAACAAGGAAAATGTTTAATCTCATCCTCGAGAGGGACCTACAAGTGGTATCAGAGCTTTGGCTCTTCTCCTTGTTAAAACCGAGGTGTTCTTGGGTGTTTTTCGGGTTTTGAAAAGTTGCATTTTTCTGAAAAACTTTGTTTTATCCGGTTTAAATCTTGTTCGGAAGTTTGTAGTTTTACCGGAAAACCCTTTGTGTTCATAATATCTTCAAGTGTTCTTCAAAGTTTACATCTTTTGATCTTGTTTAGGTATTTTCGAAAGTTGTTGGTGTATTGGAAAAGGGAACTGATTAAAATAATCATACAAAATCTGTTTTTGCAGAAAAGCATGGTCTGACCATACTTTCTGCCGAAAGATTTACCAACCCATCACCTTTTTCACCAACCTGTTACCCGTTGTCAACTGTGTCAGAGCTGTTCGAAAGATATCCTTCGAAGTCGAAAGATCATCTTTCGACCAAAGGAGGTTCGACAGATAGTCATCATTCGAGCATCCTTCGAAGTGTGAGACTTATCTTTCGTTCCAAGGAATATTTTCGAAACATATATCTTTCGGTCTACAGTTCATTTTCGAAAGATAAGGATCCTTCGATTGGAGAATCTTTCGAAAACATTGTTCGAAACTCAACAGTGATCTTTCGAACACTGTTGATCCTTCGAACAGGTGTTGATCTTTCGATCCTTGTCTGTTTAAGTTTAACAGATTGTGCTTTTCAGGTCTTTCGACTCTTGATCCTTCGGCTGGTTGTTATCCTTCGAGATTTTAACATAGTTTGTGAAAATTAAATTTTTAAAAGGAGAAAACTTATTTTTCAAATTTTTAAATCAATTTTCACTTAATATATTAATTATCATAAAATGGGAACAAACGGTCAGTGGGATCCAACCGCGTGGACTCAAATAACTTCGACTCCACAATCATCAGCTATGCAATCTACGCAATCTACGTCAGATTTCAACAAAACTGCATGGATGCAAGCTATTGCCCCACCTCAAGCTGCAATGATCACTGCAAATCAATGGGCATTGGTCACAAATCAAAACAGCAGCATTCAATCTATGATGCAGAACGACAGTGAAACTGGTACAAGCACAAAACCGCCAAAGCTGAATCACATCAATGATTGGGGATGGTGGAAAGAAAGGCTGAGAACTTATGTTCAGGGGCAAGGTCAAGATCTATGGATGTGCTTCTTCACAGCATTTGAACATGATTTGGAAGTTGCAGGATCCAATCCAGAAACTTACAGCACTTTGTCTGAAGAAGATAAGAAGAAATTTGAGCTAGAAAAGAAAGCATTCATGATTCTCACACAAGCTCTTCACAGAGACATATACCACCAGTTTGTTTACTGCACGACTACTAAAAGCTTGTGGGATATGCTCACGTTACGATGTGAAGGAAATGCTCAATCTAGAAAGATCAAGCAAGAATTACTGAAGAAAGAGTTTGAAGGATTCACGTGTATGGAGAATGAGACTTTGGCAGATTTATCTACAAGGTTTCATCACTTGTTGAGCGAGATGTTTGCCTTTAAAGTCACTGCTACTCCACAAGAAATGGTGAAGAGATTCGCTGATAGCTTACCAGCAAAGTGGAACAGTTATCTTGAAATTCTCAAAGAAAACGGTGTTCTAGACACAATCACCGTTTATGAGTTAATTCAAAGATTGGAGAACAAGGATGTGGAAGAAAAGCTTAAGGCGAAAAGAACATTGACTCCTCAAAATCCTGAGATGTACTTTGGAATTGCAGGAGGTATCAGTGGAGAAAAACCAGCTTCTCAACACGCAAAGCTTCAAACAGCTTTCGTCTCTAACACCGGACCTTCAACAACAGATCAGTTTGATCCTTCAGCTTACACGATGTTTTCAAGACCGAATGTGCAACCGACAGCTCAGCAGCAACAACCGCAACAGCAAGGGTTTTATGGAAGCTCTTCAAACTTTCAAGCCACTTCCAATCCTAACACAGTCAGATTAGACACTTCCAACTTTTCCAAAGTCAGTGTCGAAGTAGCCAAGGAGCATATGGAGATGTTGAATACCTTGGTTAGTGCTTATTGTGGATTAGTTGCGGGTCAGATTGGGAATATCAATCTAACCAATGAAGATTATCAGCAAGTGGATAAAGAAGAGTTTGAAATGATGGATATCAAATGGGCTCTTGCTAGTGCAATTCGAAGAGCAAAGGAGTTTATGGAAAGGACGGGAAGAACCAACTTGGAAAACAAGAAAGACACCAAGTATGGGTTCGACAAGCAAGCTGTCAAGTGCTTTAACTGTGGGGAACGGGGTCATTTCAAAAGGGAATGCACAAGACCAGCTCAGCATGGAAATCAAAATCCGTTCAGAAATCAAGGCAACCAGAACGGGAACAATGTTCATACGTTGATACCTGTCAACAACCAAGGCCAAGCAGGGTCATCAAATACCAACCGGGGACTGTTGGTTCAAATAGATGAGGGTTGTGATTGGTCGCTTCAGCTTGGAGAAGGAGGAAATGGTGGAACAGCATGTTTTGCTGAAGTCGTAAAGGATTTAAAGCACGCCAGTGGTGGAGAATCTTCCACCAATGGTGTTGCATCTTCTGGAGATGAAGACAGTTCTGGTTATAGTGGAAGCTCAGATGAAGAATCCTCCACTTCAGGAAATGATCATGTGGATGAAACATCAAGTGCGTCAGTCGATGCAGATATTGATGAACTCTTGGAAGAAGCTGCAGCAGGAACTGAAAGAAGATCTAATTTGATGGATCAAGCTGCTTACTCTTCGTCTTCTCTCCATTCAGCCTTTATGGCTAATGTCGACAGTTCATCAGGTCAGGTATGTGTCGATGAACCCACTGTAGTTAGCTGTGAAAATTGTGATAGTTTAAATGTTAAATATGCTGAACAGGAAGGTCAGATTGAAATCCTATCCAAACACAATCAAGAATTGATTGTAAACCTTTCTAAAGCAGCTGAAGCTAACGTGTTTTTAACCAGAAATGAAAAGGAATTTAAAACAACAATTGCGTCATTAAGACATGATGTTTCAGAATTACAAAAAGCTGTTTTGCGAAAACAACATGCTAACAATGATCTTATAGACACAATTGAAAAGCAGATGGTAGAATTGGCCACCGCTCGATGTGAATGTGAAACAATCAAGCAGAAATTGGAAAGTTATTCCAATTCCCGCTATGTATTGGATCACATTATTGATGTTCAAAAGAAAAAGGGGGATAAGAAGTGTATGGGATTCAAATCATGTCCTCCCCCAATGAATCACAATTACTCCAAATTGCCTGATGACGAGGATATGCCCCGTTTTGAACCTACTGTGCCACTCGGTCTAGATGACTTTGCAACAGGCCTCGGGTTCACAACTGGTACATCATCCTCAGGTCAATCTGAAACTGAATCTGAATCTGAGAATGTGACAGATTCATCATGTGTTAAGGAACAGAGTCCTCCCACTGTTGAGGATGCTGATTCTTCGGATGATGAATCTGAAGTAATTGTGGAACAACAGTCTAACTCGGTTACAACAGATATTCCAATCGAGAATCACATCCTGTGTGATCCACCAGTGAAACCGAGTAAGACTGAAATGTCAAAAGAAATGGAGTCGATTGTATCAAGTGTTGAAGGGAGTAACTTGTTGTACACGCTCAAAGGAGATGACAAAATTTACTCTAACAAAGATTTTCCAATTAAAAATGTAAATCAAGATTTGATTGAGCAAGTTTTTGAAGGATGTACTGACAAGTTTTTGGGAAACAAAAGTGGCAAAGTTACCGTCACTCAATGTGATCCAATTCCGTGTGACCAAATTAGAAAACAATACGGAAACCAAAAACCACCAGTTGAGCGAAAACAACAAGTCAACTCCGGAAAAGGTAAGGTACAGGGAAAGAAGGCTCAGAACAAGAATGTTCAAGCACCTAAGGTTCAACAACAATGGGTGCAAAACAAAAGAGCTCCTGTTAAGAAAAGAGAACCGAAAGTGAACTTTGTTGGATCCACGGGTTCAGACAAACTTGAAACATTTCAGGATAAATCTAACCTTGATTTTATAAAACAAGTTAGAATTTTAAAACGAAATGATCAGAATAATTACACCCAACACACCAACGGATGTGATT
>JARYGA010019228.1:0-36300 GCA_030545235.1 Helianthus tuberosus
TGGGATCGTTCCTTCCATCACCCTGACCAATCACGAAGACAAGTCCCCTGGCACCATTGCCATCATTGTTACCCCCATTGTTGTTCCCATTTCCTTGGTTGTTGTTGTTGTTGTTGTTGTTGTTCTGATTCTGATTCAACTGTGGACAATGTCTCTTGAAGTGACCCTCAGCACCACACTGAAAGCATCCCTTATTACCCTGCTGTTGCTGCTGCTGATTCTGTAGAGCTTGTGGCTGCTGTTGATGATTCTGATTCACAGGATGTGAGCTCCTGCAATCCTTGGCTGCGTGACCCAACTTATTACATCTCTGACAATGACTCTTGTTGCACGGCCCGTTGTGGTGCAAATTACATCGATTGCACTTAGGGTGATTTCCCCTGTATCCACCCTGACCCTGATTCCCAGAAGACTGCTGATTAGGGCTCTTGTAGGCATCAGTTCTCCACTGCTGAGACTAAGACTGAGCAGATGTAGAACCTTTGCTTGAATTTCCATCCCATTTACGCTTGTTGTCTCTAGGAGCATCTGAAGTAGCTTGTTTTGCTCAACTGCCTGATCTGTGAGATGGTGGGCTAGCCGTATGACCTGCTGGATAGTACCAAGGTTAGCCGCAGTCACATGGCTCTGAATCTCTGGCACTAGACCCTTGAGATACAGCTCGATACGCTTGATATGAGGATCTATCAAAGTTGGTCACAGTGTAGCCAATTCGTTTAATCTCTTCGTATATGCCTCTATTTCAGACCCCGTCATCTTCAAGTTATAAAACTCTACTTCCAGCTTGTGAATGTCGTCGCGATGGTAGTACTCCTCCTTGATCAGATCCTTGAAGTCGTTCCATGGAGTGGCATTAGCAGCTTCCAACCCTAGCATTTGTACTTGCGTATTCCACCATGTAAACGCAACACCTTCGAGTGTTCCAGTAGCAAACTTTACCCTACGAGCCTCAGGGCATTCACACATTTCAAAGACAGACTCGATCTTCTCGAACCAATGGAGAAGGCCTACAGCTCCTTCTGTACCACAAAAGGTAATAGGTCGACAATCCATAAAGGTCTTGAACATACATACAGGAGGCTGAGCATGTTGACCTGTCGCGCGAGAATGAAAAGACAAGGTTAAGCATAAGAGTTGGTTCGCGAGAGTAGGATCTAACCATCCTAAGATAGGTCGGTATGGTAGGTTATGTGACACCTGTGTCACTTCAACCATCAAACAAATGCCAAACCAATGAAATATTGTATTTCATATTTGGGATTTGTAAAAATATGTGTATCGTTTGCACATATCAATTCTTGTTCGATTTCAAGCTCTATATCACTTTCTGGAAGGTTATACGCGCACTGATGCGTAAATATAACCAGTTTAATGCAACGAACACTCCGGAATAGTGACATATACTTAACAAACTTTAAATAACCTTTACATAACTTAGAAATAAGTTTTGAAGGCTTTGGTATTGCAAAATCAAGTTAAATCGCTTACAGGGACTAAAGTTGACAAACTACGAAAGAATGCCAATTTGAACTGTAACAGACATTCCGGAACATGACCATAAGCTAAACATACCATAAATATCCTTTACATAGCTTAGAAATAGGCTTTGAGGGGTTCGGTATGCTAAAATAAACTTTTGGGTCATTCAGGGACTAAAAGTGTCAAAAAGTGCACAAGTTTGCATTTTCGCGCATAACTTACGTTCTGAATACATCCGGACATCCAAAAATGTATGTAAGCACTAAAACATTTTAATTTAGTGTTTGGCATAAGAAAAATCCATTCATCGCGTCATTTGGATCGTTTTTTGCGCTTGTGCGCATTCCGTCGTAATTAAGCGAACATCGCGTTCGTATGACCAAACGAACCAACATCCGACATATTTTTGAGCATGTTTCATGTCCACAATGTTTAGGCATCATTTTAGGGCCTTAAAGTTGGCTTTACGGGCCTTAGAAGTGCCGGAAATGGGCTTAAACACATGCAGGGACTGAAACTGTCATTTCTGAAACATGTTGGCTGATCAGGCAGGCCAGGCGGCCCACATTATACTTGTCTGATCCTGAAGCGGGCCGCGTCCGACTATCAGAACAGTGTTTCTAACTGCAGGTTCCAGCTGTTTTAACCACACCCACACATTCTCAATTGCCTAGTCAGCTGATAAGGATCATTTTTTAGCTACCATAAGGTTCCGACACTTGTACGGATGCGATTAAGGCACGATATTCGACAAACGATCTTAACGGTTACCTGAAAACTATAAATACCCCACCCCCATTACTTCAAAATCACTAGAATCTGATCTAAAAGACTCTAAGTTGGAACCATTGTTTCATACCTGAGTTATTTGGATCTAGATTAGCATTCGGGGACCCTTCGTAAGTATTCTTTCGTTCTTTTATTGCTTTTCGAGTCTTTTCGAGTCTGAAAGTCAAACTTTGTTTGACTTTCTGCGTTGACCAGTTTATGGTCAATGCGAAGTTCGTTTGAACTCGCAACGTGAGTGTAATCACGTTGGTTATAGTCCCTTGGGACTATGCCTACTGATTACCACGTTGTCTAGGGTCGTAGGGTAAGCGATCTAATAAATCGCTTATACCTTCGAACCCGACCCATTTGGTCGATCATTAGGATCCGACCAAATACATTAGGTGACCATAGTAGGTAGGGAATAACCTTCCGAGGTTATACCCTATGGTCGCTTCGTTTGAATAGTTGTATGATAGGTAGTTTATATGCCTTAGGTAAATTACCAGAATACCCTTTTCATGTATAATTGGTAATTAAGCATATGTAACCTAAACTTATGTCACATAACTGATTATGTAACATGATTAGGCATATAACACTTGTCATAGGACTAGTTAGACGGTCCGAACGCGTTTCACGCGCACGACGCGTTAAAGTAGCATAAGCTACCTTAATGGGTCGCAATGGGTCGAAAGCACTTAGGTTAGGTTTCATTTAGTATGTAGGCTTTGTTAAACCATATGACACGAGTCTCTATACTCGTTTGGTTTACGAACCCTCATTCTATCTAAATCCTCCGATTTAGGTCCGGTTTATTAACATAGTTACCTATATTAGGTGCCGTTTGATATCCGCGATCTCTAGCATTGTTTGGTTGTTACTCAAGGACTACTAAGCAATCTCAAGTGAGTACATAGACCCCTCTTTTACTGTTTTCCAAACTGTTTTGGGGTGAAACACATGTGCCTACTTGTTACTTTCATGCTTTCCTGTTTTCACATCATATACTTGCTATGTTCATTAGTACATTTATAGTACATGATTTCAATACATTTTATGCTATGTATGCCCATTGTGTGCGTACTTAGTACATCACTTTACAATACGTTTTATGCTATGTATGCCCATTGTGTGCATACTTAGTACATCACTTTACAATACATTATATGCTATATATGCCCATTGTGTGCATACTTAGTACATCACTTTACAATACATTTTATGCTATGTATGCCCATTGTGTGCATACTTAGTACATCACTTTACAATACATTTTATGCTATGTATGCCCATTGTGTGCATACTTAGTACATCACTTTACAATACATTATATGCTATATATGCCCATTGTGTGCATACTTAGTACATCACTTTACAATACATTTCATGCTATGTACGCCTATTGTGTGCATACTTAGTATATTGTTTTACATTACACTTATGCTATGTATGTCCATTACGTGCATACTTAGTACATTGTTTTACATTACACTTATGCTATGTATGTCCATTACGTGCAGACTTAGTACCTTGTTTTACATTGCAGTTCTGTTGCATATGCTCATCCAGCATATGAACACATTATACTACATTTTGAACCATTGTAACCATTTGACTATGTTAACCGTCGTAACCCTTTGATTATATGAACCGTTTGTAACTATTGAACCGTGTGAACCAGTTGTATCTGTTGACATGATTTACATTTGACAATAGACATTTGACTATAGATAAACATTTCTACAATTGTTAAACATTTCATCTTGATGGTTTGGTTTGAGTAAGTGATTTAAGTAACGAAGCGTATGTAATATGATACAAGCACGGTGGATACGCCGTTGGTACTTCCTATATATAAGTGTTTGTATGGTATCACATATTGTAGCGTTATTTGAATCATTTCAATTTGAGACATATAACATTTTATACAAATAACATACTTTTCACAAGACATTGATTTACAAACAACTTATCTTATACAAACACATTTTACATGGTTATTCATTTAACCTTACATTTATTTATACATATCGTCTGATATTATCGTTTTTCAAATGATTTACAAGACAAAGCAAATTACAAGGTTCATGACTGACTGTTATTAAACAAATTCTCAAACATAAGTCATGAATCCTATTTTCACAAAACCTATGTATCTCACAGGCATTTTTATGCTGACGTACCTATTTTCACATGTGTTTTCAGGAGATGATGCATAGGATTTATCAAGACATACTTAGGCGGACTCGTGCCTTAGCGACTTAAAACAAGAAAATAACTAGTTAACTTATGTTATGTACCCTTTGTTTCTTGTTTAAACAATGTAAACTCTCATGATTGATTAATAAAATGAAACTTTAATTATCATGGATTTGAAACAATTAATTCTGTTACAACACTCCCCGATGTTTCCGCCACGTTTTGTATGTTCTACGTGGTCGGGGTGTGACAGAAAAGATGGTATCAGAGCCAATGGTTATAGGGAATTCGGTTATTAGTAATGCTTTGACCTAGTCTATAACCTTCTTAGGACCCTAACGTGAGTTTACTTGCGTTTAGTCATAAAACAATACCGTCACCTATCCTTAGGCGACGACCACAACAAGAACATAAATTTCAAAACCGCTTCGAAAACTAATCATCTGTTCTAGGATGATTGATTACTAGGTTTTGAACCCCTTTGAGTTTTCAAAATCTCGTCAAGGTTTTGGGTTTTTAATAATGTGAACACGTGCAAACTGGAAGGGTGAATGCCTGTATTCTGGGTTTTCTGTCTAGGCAAGCACTTCGTATATATCTCATCAGACGCGAGACCAGTTGTGCTAACCTGGGAATTCTTGGGATGAGTGTTCACTTATAGGCGAGCATGTCTTCGTGATACATTATTTTTGACCCATTTACTTTGATTAGTCACTGTGTGTAGTTTGTTTGCTTTGTAGTAACAAACAAATGACCACTATCCTTGCTTTCATCAGATTTGTTTCATCTCATTCTTTTCGTCTAATTCTATCACTCGTTTCCTTTCATGTTTCCTCTTTTAGAATGCCTCCTCGACGCGAAAGCCAGATAGCGACTGCCGAACTGGCAGAAATCATTGTGCAGCAAATGGCTGCCCAATTCCCAAACCTCTTTGCTCAAATGATTCAAGCCATCAACAACAACAATGCTCCATGCAATTTCAAGAATTTTAACTCGGCTAAACCACTCAAGTTTAGTGGTTCTGAGGGAGCAACTGGGCTTCTTCAATGGTTCGAGAGCATTGAGAATACTTTCCGTCACGTTCAGTGTCCTGAAAATCGCAAGGTCGAGTTTTCTTCAAGTGTGTTTCAGAAGAGGGCTCTTACGTGGTGGAACGGAGTTATGAGAGACCGCGGTGCTGAGGTTGCATTAGCACAGACTTGGGCTGAGCTTAGGGCTCTTATGATGAAGGAGTTTTGCCCTCGTCATGAACTGCGAGCTTTGGAGAGGGAGTTTGATGATTTGAAGCAAGACAGTGGTGAACATCGAGCCTATACTGACCGTTTTGAAGAATTGAGCCTGTTGTGTCCTGCTATGGTTACTCCTGTGGATAAGGCGATCGAGAAATATACTGATGGTCTTCCTGACCTAGTTCAGGATATTGTTACTGGCAGCAACCCTACTACTGTTAGACAAGCCATTGAATTGTCTGCTACTCTAACTGAATCCCACATCAGAAAGAAAAAGCTTTTTCGAAAAGGCGACCCAAGACCATCCGACAAGACTGCTCAAGTGGAACCAAAGGAAGAACATGCTGAGGTGTCCAAGAAGAAGAAGCGTAAGGCTTCGCAGAATTGTGCGATTGCTGCTCAACCCAACCAAAACACCCGCAACCAACCAACTCAACCTCCTGCAAGGAAACCTTATGCTGGTACTGCACCGATATGCGACAAATGTAATGCACACCACTTAGCTCACCTACAGTGTCGTTTATGTGCATCATGTGGGCGACTCGGTCACCTGGCAAATGCTTGTCGATTTACCCCAAACCATGGTGGTCCAAACCAACCTCAAGTAAATCCTGCTCAAGCTCGTCTTCCACTAGGTCCTTGTTTTAACTGTAACGAGATGGGCCATTCCGAAGAAATTGCCCAAAGATTACTAACGCGAATCCAGCGCAGGGATGAGCATCGGACCAACTAGAAGACAATGTTGTTTAGAAATAATCAAGCCTTATGTATTATTTCTTTTGTTGTCAAGGTCCATGGAACAGTTGTTGTTGTTTATAAATAAATCTTTTTATTTTGCATTGCAATGTACAAATATGATGGCATGTATAAACAACGTATCATCTACAATACCGACAATCAAGGAACCGTATTCCTTGAAGAACAGACTACCCCGTAATTTCTTCCATTTTATTATCTCTTCCGTTTTCCACGGAAATCCAAAGTACCCGTTTCTTCCAAGGAAACGAAGTACAAGGCGCAAGTTACAACTCTGTACGAATATCCAAAGTACCACTATAAACTCTTAATAGGGTACCTAAGGGTATTTTCGTATCTTCAAATTTTTGTGTTCCTTAATTCGAATATTGGGTTTTCTTGAAAACGAAATCGAATTTTTGGAAGATCTTGCTATCTTCATAGTTAGATTCTTGCTAATGTTTAAAGTACCGAATGAAATCCATGAAATGGATTCCTAGTGTGCTTTAAATGCATGTACGTAATTAACAAAACAAAACATACAAATTAAAGATCTAGATAAACAATTTTGTGGTTATGAGACTATGTGTTTATGCATTTTGCGTTTTCTTTTATGCATTTTTGTGTTTTTGTATACTCTGGATATTCGTTATTCAAATCCTCATAGAATCTTTCTTATCTTCATATGAAGGATTCGTAGTAGGATATTCAAAAAGGTACTATCTTAAATCCTTAATGGACTTCTACTTTGTAGTTAAGTCCCTTGGATTGTAAAGTACTATTCCAAAGTTTAAGGACAACATGTGTTGATATAGTTGAAGAGATTGGTCCGACAATCTAGTTAAATACATCCTGCGTCGATGTAGTTAAATATTCCTCTTGGGTAGTTAAGTTAAATAGATTGGTTAGACAATCTAGTTAAATATATCATGCGTTGATATAGTTAAAGAGGTCCTACGTCGATCTAAGTTAAATAGATTGGTTCGACAATCTAGTTAAATATATCATGCGTTGATATAGTTAAAGAGATCCTACGTCGATCTAAGTTAAATAGATTGGTTCGACAATCTAGTTAAATATATCATGTGTTTATGTAGTTAAATAGGCCCTCGGGTGGTCTAGTTCAAAGAGATTGTTCGTTGATCTAATCCTTTGGTGACCTAGTTAAAGAGACTCTATTGCAGTCAAGTTAAATCACCATAGGATTATTCGTTTGATTTTTCCCCATACGCATTATGAAATGAACTATGCGGACTGTGCAAGGAACTACGTAATTATGGAGGCCTACATAATTATGGAATTCAGTGCACAGAAACCACATGAAGTTTTGTCATGTGTTAAGACCAACAGTGGCAAGAGTAACGATACGGGAGAAGTCTTGGACTTCGACCAATGTCATTTATTCTCACACTCCCCAATTCTGATCTCAATTACACACACAGTTTCCTATGATAAGTCTTCATAAGAAACGTTCTTCTGTCCGTAGTTCAAAACTCCATGTTTTGTTACTATAAGAACTTCACTTTGAGGGTTGACATTTTCGCTAAGAATCCTAACATAGCCCAGAGTTCTACTTAGGGTTCAAGGGGTTCATTCAAAGCGAAAACATCACCGTCGTCCCCACAAGTTTCTCCTAAAATTAAATTTCGGGACGAAATTTCCTAAAGTAGGGGAGACTGTGACACCTGTGTCACTTCAACCATCAAACAAATGCCAAACCAATGAAATATTGTATTTCATATTTGGGATTTGTAAAAATATGTGTATCGTTTGCACATATCAATTCTTGTTCGATTTCAAGCTCTATATCGCTTTCTGGAAGGTTATACGCGCACTGATGCGTAAATATAACCAGTTTAATGCAACGAACACTCCGGAATAGTGACATATACTTAACATACTTTAAATAACCTTTACATAACTTAGAAATAAGTTTTGAAGGCTTTGGTATTGCAAAATCAAGTTAAATCGCTTACAGGGACTAAAGTTGACAAACTGCGAAAGAATGCCAATTTGAACTGTAACAGACATTCCGGAACATGACCATAAGTTAAACATACCATAAATAACCTTTACATAGCTTATAAATAGGCTTTGAGGGGTTCGGTATGCTAAAATAAACTTTTGGGTCATTCAGGGACTAAAAGTGTCAAAAAGTGCACAAGTTTGCATTTTCGCGCATAACTTACGTTCTGAATACATCCGGACATCCAAAAATTTATGTAAGCACTAAAACATTTTAATTTAGTGTTTGGCATAAGAAAAATCCATTCGTCGCGTCATTTGGATCGTTTTTTGCGCTTGTGCGCATTCCGTCGTAATTAAGCGAACATCGCGTTCGTACGACCAAACGAACCAACATCCGACATATTTTTGAGCATGTTTCATGTCCAAAATGTTTAGGCATCATTTTAGGGCCTTAAAGTTGGCTTTACGGGCCTTAGAATTGCCGGAAATGGGCTTAAACACATGCACGGACTGAAACTGTCATTTCTGAAACATGTTGGCTGATCAGGCAGGCCAGGCGGCCCGCATTATACTTGTCTGATCCTGAAGCGGGCCGCGTCCGACTATCAGAACAGTGTTTCTAACAGCAGGTTCCAGCTGTTTTAACCACACCCACACATTCTCAATTGCCTAGTCAGCTGATAAGGATCATTTTTTAGCTACCATAAGGTTCCGACACTTGTACGGATGCGATTAAGGCACGATATTCGACAAACGATCTTAACGGTTACCTGAAAACTATAAATACCCCACCCCCCATTACTTCAAAATCACTAGAATCTGATCTAAAAGACTCTAAGTTGGAACCATTGTTTCATACCTGAGTTATTTGGATCTAGATTAGCATTCGGGGACCCTTCGTAAGTATTCTTTGGTTCTTTTATTGCTTTTCGAGTCTTTTCAAGTCTAAAAGTCAAACTTTGTTTGACTTTCTGCGTTGACCAGTTTATGGTCAATGCGAAGTTCGTTTGAACTTCGCAACGTGAGTGTAATCACGTTGGTTATAGTCCCTTGGGACTATGCCTACTGATTACCACGTTGTCTAGGGTCGTAGGGTAAGCGATCTAATAAATCGCTTATACCTTCGAACCCGACCCATTTGGTCGATCATTAGGATCCGACCAAATACATTAGGTGACCATAGTAGGTAGGGAATAACCTTTCGAGGTTATACCCTATGGTCGCTTCGTTTGAATAGTTGTATGATAGGTAGTTTATATGTCTTAGGTAAATTACCAGAATACCCTTTTCATGTATAATTGGTAATTAAGCATATGTAACCTAAACTTTTGTCACATAACTGATTATGTAACATGATTAGGCATATAACACTTGTCATAGGACTAGTTAGACGGTCCGAACGCGTTTCACGCGCACGACGCGTTAAAGTAGCATAAGCTACCTTAATGGGTCGCGATGGGTCGAAAGCACCTAGGTTAGGTTTCATTTAGTATGTAGGCTTTGTTAAACCATATGACACGAGTCTCTATACTCGTTTGGTTTACGAACCCTCATTCTATCTAAATCCTCCGATTTAGGTCCGGTTTATTAACATAGTTACCTATATAAGGTGCCGTTTGATATCCGCGATCTCTAGCATTGTTTGGTTGTTACTCAAGGACTACTAAGCAATCTCAAGTGAGTACATAGACCCCTCTTTTACTGTTTTCCAAACTGTTTTGGGGTGAAACACATGTGCCTACTTGTTACTTTCATGCTTTCCTGTTTTCACATCATATACTTGCTATGTTCATTAGTACATTTATAGTACATGATTTCAATACATTTTATGCTATGTATGCCCATTGTGTGCATACTTAGTACATCACTTTACAATACATTTTATGCTATGTATGCCCATTGTGTGCATACTTAGTACATCACTTTACAATACATTATATGCTATATATGCCCATTGTGTGCATACTTAGTACATCACTTTACAATACATTTTATGCTATGTATGCCCATTGTGTGCATACTTAGTAAATCACTTTACAATACATTTTATGCTATGTATGCCCATTGTGTGCATACTTAGTACATCACTTTACAATACATTATATGCTATATATGCCCATTGTGTGCATACTTAGTACATCACTTTACAATACATTTCATGCTATGTACGCCTATTGTGTGCATACTTAGTACATTGTTTTACATTACACTTATGCTATGTATGTCCATTACGTGCATACTTAGTACATTGTTTTACATTACACTTATGCTATGTATGTCCATTACGTGCATACTTAGTACCTTGTTTTACATTGCATTTCTGTTGCATATGCTCATCCAGCATATGAACACATTATACTACATTTTGAACCATTGTAACCATTTGACTATGTGAACCGTCGTAACCCTTTGATTATATGAACCATTTGTAACTATTGAACCGTGTGAACCAGTTGTATCTGTTGACATGATTTACATTTGACAATAGACATTTGACTATACATAAACATTTCTACAATTGTTAAACATTTCATCTTGATGGTTTGGTTTGAGTAAGTGATTTAAGTAACGAGGCGTATGTAATATGATACAAGCACGGTGGATACGCCGCTGGTACTTCCTATATATAAGTGTTTGTATGGTATCACATATTTTAGCGTTATTTGAATCATTTCAATTTGAGACATATAACATTTTATACAAATAACATACTTTTCACAAGACATTGATTTACAAACAACTTATCTTATACAAACACATTTTACATGGTTATTCATTTAACCTTACATTTATTTATACATATCATCTGATATTATCGTTTTTCAAATGATTTACAAGACAAAGCAAATTACAAGGTTCATGACTGACTGTTATTAAACAAATTCTCAAACATAAGTCATGAATCCTATTTTCACAAAACCTATGTATCTCACAGGCATTTTTATGCTGACGTACCTATTTTCACATGTGTTTTCAGGAGATGATGCATAGGATTTATCAAGACATACTTAGGCGGACTCGTGCCTTAGCGACTTAAAACGAGAAAATAACTAGTTAACTTATGTTATGTACCCTTTGTTTCTTGTTTAAACAATGTAAACTCTCATGATTGATTAATAAAACGAAACTTTAATTACCATGGATTTGAAACAATTAATTCTGTTACAACACTCCCCGATGTTTCCGCCACGTTTTGTATGTTCTACGTGGTCGGGGTGTGACAGGTTATACCTCCTGCAGGGGCTGTTGCGAGTGCCTCAGCCACTCGTTCATTGATTAGGGCCGTCAGCTGGGCTTGAGTCAAATTCAAACGTCCACTCATGGTCTTCACATCAAAGAAAGCACAAGTGAGAAGGGTGTCGCAAAAGTGCATAAGTATGGGATAACAGAAGAGAGTAATCACACAGGGTTTCAAACAATAGTCGTTATGTTGACTAAGCATACCATGAATAATGCATTATGTAAACTAATAGACAAGTAATATAAACATAAACCATATCACCTATAGTGTTGAGTCTTGCACGTGGAGCGAAGCCTTGTTGTGGAACGTTGAGCACTGTACAGGTTATAGTCTGGTTTTGTCAAAAAGATTTTCCCTTTTTAAAACCTAGTTCACTATAACCATTGGCTCTGATACCAATCTGTCACACCCCCAAAATCCACAAGCGGAGTATCAGCGCAGGAGGCGTGACTGACCAGGATCCAGCCACCAATCATATTGAACAATGTAATTTAAATAAATAAAAGTCCAACCACACAATATAATTGGTGTTCAAACAAGTTAATCCAATTCAAGTTATCAGTGGAAGCAATAAAGTTTAAGACCAAAAACCAAAGTATAAGTTTAAAAGTTCAATGTTTAGCATGGAACTCAACAGTCCATGTCCCACAACGACTCATGCTCCCCTGCAAGCTCCAGCTAACATCTAACGACCTGCAAGGCATGTAACAACGAGTCAACAACAAAGTTGAGCGAGTTCACAGTTGGTTGTCCATTTTAAAGTTGTTCCAAAAACCATAAGTTCATTCAAAAACCAGTAGTTAATCAGTTCCTTGTTTCCTAAACCATAACTAGTGGGGGCTACCCCATGTAACCACTAGACCGTTACCATATCGGCAACTGACTGAAAAGGTTGTGCCCTACGTCAGTGTCTATCATCATTGAGTAAGTGCCTAGATCCATTAGTACACGCCCGTCCTCCCGGCACAGTGTGAGGCTTGTCAACCCTAATAGCGCTATTAACTAATGACCCGCTCGCCATTGGCCCGGCGATTAAGTCGATATAAAATGAGGGACTTAATGATAGAGTTTTGTCTAGTAAGTTATATGTTGTCGTCCTTCCCAACTGAGGACGGAGGTACGTAATCTACCCAAGGAGAATACGTAGATTAAATGTTGTCATCCTTCTCAACGAGGATGGAGGTACATATTCTGTTAAAGGTGAATATGTAGGTTTCATTTTAGTTTCTTAACCCATTCCCAAACCACCGGGAATCCCATGCCTTATTGAAAGTGTGAACTCACCTTGGTTTGCTTGGTATGGTTAACTACTTGTTCACAAATATTCAGTCAAAGCCTATACTAATCATACATTCATAATCAGTTGACATCCACGTAGTTCGCGTATAAGTCATGATCATAATGTGTATTCAGGCAACACTATCACATAGCACTTAACAGTTATTCTATTTCATATCAGTCCACACTTCACATTTGTGTTCCGCATGCAAACTCATATTTCCTCAATCATGATCAACATCACAAACAGTCAATTAGTGAGCATTCAAGTTTCATACACAAGTTAAACACAAGCTGTTGAGATTCATACATTGGTCGGCGAAACTCCAGGCGATAAAACCTCAAGGTGACGAAACCTCCCATGTTTTGTAGGCTTTGAGGTGTGACGAAACCTTGCATGTTTCGTCGGCGTCGTATGTGATGAAACTCTACAGAGTTTCATCGTCAAGGGTGTTTCGTCGGGTGGGACTTTCATCGTTACTATAACAGTTTAGCATACTCACACGGTGAAAACCCTAATCATCATCAATTGTTTCACCATTATCATCAATCATACAGTTATCATTCAAAAGCAATAACATTAATGCTACTGATCATCAGTCCAAATGTATCACAGCACTTAACATCTAGCATGAACCCTAAATCATAAAATAACCATATATGATCTAGATTACAACTTGAATATATTCAATGATCAGATCCATTCAATCACAAGTACAATATCAAAAAGAAACATGGCTCTAATTAGTGAACATGAATGAATACAATTCCATGAGTTATCATCATGCAGTTTTTAAGCAAATCGATTTGCACAAGAACATCAAACCCTAATTACATGATTTTCAATCCAAGCATAAATCGTAGCCAAATCATCTAGCAAACAATCTCACTTATAATGATAGTTATCTACACACACAGTAACACGTAATCGAATCGACCAACGAGACTAACCGGTTGAGAGGTGAAACACAAGATCTTCTAAAGAGATGATGGTTGCCGTCGGGTGCCCAAGAGAGAAAGAGAGTCTAGGGTTTCGTGTATTGTGGCGTGTGTAATATATAACGTAACTGCTGAATTGATTGGGCTAAACTTTGGCCGAAGCCCATGTTGGCAAAACTCCCTAGTTTCGTCGGGAGGTAAATGACGAAACCCCATGTGACACCTGGGTCACTGCGACCATCAAACAAATACCAAGCCAATGAAATATTGTATTTCATACTTGGGATCTGTATAAATATGTGTATCTTTTGCACATATCAATTCTTGTTCGATTTCAAGCTCTAAATCGCTTTCTGGAAGGTTATACGCGCACTGATGCGTAAATATAGCCAGTTTAATACAACGAACACTCCGGATAGTGAAATAGGCTTAACATACCTTAAATAACCTTTACATAACTTAGAAATAAGTTTTGAAGGCTTTGGTATGGCAAAATCAAGTTTAATCGTCTACAGGGACTAAACTTGACAAACTGCGAAAGTATGATGATTCGTACAAGAACAGACATTCCGGAACATGACCATAAGTTAAACACACCTTAAATATCCTTTATATAGCTTAGAAATAGGCTTTGTGGGGTTCGGTGTGCTAAAATAAACTTTTGGGGCATTCAGGGACTAAAAGCGTCACAAAGTGCATAAGTTTGCATTTTCGCGCATAACTTAAGTTCTGAATACATCCGGACATCCAAAAATTTATGTAAGCACTAAAATATTTATTTTAGTGTTTGGCCTGAGAAAAATCCATTCGTCGCGCAATTTGGATCGTTTTTCACGCTTATGAGCATTCCGTCGTAATTAAGCGAACATCGCGATCGTACGACCAAACGAACCAACATCCGGCATATTTTTTAGCATGTTTCATGTCCACAATGTTTAGGCATCATCTTAGGGCCTTAAATTTGACTTAACGAGCCTTAAACATGTCTAAAATGGCCTTAATAGACAACGGGGACTGAAATGGAAACTTTGGAAACTGTTTGCTGATCAGAAGGACCTAGGCGTGACACCTAGCCCCCTTGGCATCACGCGAGGCCCTTTCAGATCAGCAAAAGCTGTTTTAACAGCTGTTAATAGCTCTTATGTACTCCCAACTTAATTCCACTTGTCCCTTCCTGCTCATGAGGGGCCATTTTGATGTTCCATAACATTGCAACAAGTGTATGGTCAAGGTCAAAGCACGGTATTCAAGAAACGATCCTAACGGTGGTCTATTTCCTATAAATACCCACCACATTTTCACCCCATTCCTCACAAAATCTGATCTAAGTGCTCTAAGTTGAGGCCATTGCTTCATACCTGAGCTACTTGGATCAAGATTAGCTTTCGGGGACCCTTTGTAAGTGTTCCTTCGTTCTTTTATCGCTTTTCGAGTCCGAAAGTCAAACTATGTTTGACTTTCTGCATTGACTAGTTTATGGTCAATGCGAAGTTCGTTTGAACTTCTTAACGTGAGCGTAATCACGATGGTTATAGTCCCTAGTGACTATACCTACTGATTACCACGTTATCTAGGCTCAGTGACGAGTCGTAGTTTCGGCCAAAATGCGTGTTATTGTGTATTTTGTAACCAAACTACTTATAGGTATCAAAACCATTTGTTTTGATACCAAACCTATTTTCTAAACTTAGTTAAGCATGTTTTAACATGCTTAGCTCGTCACTTTTAGTTTAGTGCTTATATAGGGTCGTAAGGTAAGCGATCTAAACAATCGCTTATACTTTCGAACCCGACCCGTTTGGTCGATCATTAGGATCCGATCAAACACATTAGGTGACCATAGTATACAAGGAATAACCTCCCGAGGTTATACCTTATGGTCACGACGTTTAGTTAGTTGTATGATAGGTAGTTTATATGCCTTAGGTAAATTACCAAAATGCCCTTTTTACTCCAAAATTCATTTTAAGCATATGTGACATAACTTTTGGTATCTAAACTGATTTGGTAACAATATTAGACATGTTAAGGCATATTTTACTTATTATAGGACTAGTTAGGCATTCCGAACGCGTTTTACGCGAACGACACGTTAAAGTAGCATAAGCTACCTAAACGGGTCGTAATGGGTCGTAAGCACTTAGGTTAGGTTTCATTTTAGTATGTAGGCTTTGTTAAACCATATTACACGAGTCTCCATACTCGTTTGGTTTACGAACCCTCATTCTACCCAATCCTCCGATTTAGGTCCGGTATATTAACATAGTTACCTATATTAGGTGCCGTTTGATATCCGTGATCTCTAGCATTGTTTGGTTGTTACTCAAGGACTACTAAGCAATCTCAAGTGAGTACATAGACCCCTCTTTTACTGTTTTCCAAACTGTTTTGGGGTGAAACACATGTGCCTACTTGTTACTTTCATGTTTCCATGTTTTCATATCACATACTTGCTATGTTCATTAGTACACTATTAGTACATTGTTTTACATTACATTTCATGCTATGTATGTCCATTGCGTGCATACTTAGTACATTGTTTTACATTACATTTCATGCTATGTATGTCCATTGTGTGCATACTTAGTACATTGTTTTACATTACATTTCATGCTATGTGTGTCCATTGTGTGCATACTTAGTACATTGTTTTACATTACATTTTGTTGCATATGCTCATCCAACATATGAACATATTATATTACATTTTGAACCGTTGTAACCATTTGACTATGTGAACCATCGTAACCATTTGATTATATGAACCGTTTGTAACTGTTGAACTGTGTGAACCATTTGCATCTGTTGACATGATTTACATTTGACAATAGACTTTGGACTATACATAAACATTTCTACAATTGTTAAACATTACATCTTGATGGTTTCGTTTGAGTAAGTGATTTAAGTAACGAGGCGTGTGTAATATGATACAAGCATGGTGGATACGCCGCTGGTACTTCCTATATATAAGTGTTTGTATGGTATTACATATCGTAGCGTTATTTGAATCATTTCAATTTGAGACATATAACATTTTATACAAATAACATACTTTTCACAAGACATTGTTCTACAAACAACTTATCTTATACAAACTCCTTTTACATGGTTATTCATTTAACCATACATTATTCTCTTATTTATACATATCATCTGAACTTATTGTTTTTCAAACGATTTACAAAACAAATCAATTTACAAGGTTCATGACTAAATTTTATTAAACATTTTCTTAAACTTACAAGTCATGAATCCTATTTTCACAAAACCTATGTATCTCACAGACATTTTTATGCTGACGTACCTATTTTCACATGTGTTTTCAGGAGTTGATGCATAGGACTTATCGAGATACACTTAGGCGGACTTGGGCCTTAGTGACAATAAAAGATGCAAGACTAGTTATTTATGTTATATTTCTTTGATTGTCAAGACATTGTAACTCTTTTAATCAATAAAACAATATTTCAATTTCCATGTGTTATGAAACAATGATTCTGTTACAACACTCCCCGACGTTTCTGCCACGTTTCGTTGTCTCACGTGGTTGGGGTGTGACAGAAAAGTTGGTATCCGAGCCAATGGTTATAGGGAATTAGGTTATTAGTAATACTTTGACTTAGTCTATAACCTTCTTAGGACCCTAACGCGGGTTTACTTGCGTTTAGTCATAAAACAATACCGTCACCTATCCTTAGGCGACGACCACAACAAGAACATAAATTTCAAAACCGCTTTGAAAACTAATCATCTGTTCTAGGATGATTGATTACTAGGTTTTGAACCCTCTGTTATAAGGTTTTGAACCCCTTTGAATTTTCAAAACTCTCGTCAAAGTTTTGGGTCCTAAATAGTGTGAACATGTGCAAACTGGAAGAATGAATGCCTGTACCATGGGTTTTCTGTCTAAGGCTAGAGTGTTCGTACAAATCCACATAATCGGACCAGTCACTCTTACCTGGGAACTCATGGGGTGAGTGTCCACTTATAGGCGAGCATGTCTTTACGATACATTATGAGGATCTATTTGCTTTGACTCAGCCTTTGTGTTGTTTGTTTGCTTCGTGGTTCAAACAAATGACCATCACCCATGATTTGGGTCGGTAATTGTAACATCCTATTCTTGCCCAATGCCATTTCATTTGTTTCCTCTCTTGTTTCCCCTTTTAGAATGCCTCCTCGACATGAAAATCCGGTATCTATTGAAGAGCTAGCAGCTGTCATTACACAGCAAATGACTGCTGCAATCCCGAACATCGTTGCCCAATGTAACCAAGCCCTCAACAACAATAATGCCCCCTGCAACTTCAAGACGTTCAACTCGGCTAAGCCATCAAAGTTTTCTGGATCTCAAGGAGCGACTGCACTTCTGCAATGGTTCGAGAGTCTAGAGAGCACCTTCAGGCATGTTCAATGCCCAAATGAGCGAAAGGTAGAATTCACATCTAGCGACTTTGAGAAACGAGCTCTGACATGGTGGAATGGTGTGATGAGAGATAGGAGTGCCGATGTGGCACTGGCTCAAACGTGGCAAGAGCTTCGAGCTCTGATGATGAAGGAATTATGTCCTCGTCACGAGATCAGGGCCTTGGAAAGGGAATTCGACGATCTTAAGCAAGATAGCGGTGAGCATCGAGCCTACACGGATCGTTATGAGGAGTTAAGTTTGTTATGCCCGAATATGGTTATGCCTTTGGATAAGGCAATCGAAAAGTACATTGATGGCATCCCTGACTCAGTACAAGACATTATAACTGGTAGTAAACCCACTACAGTTAGACAGGCCATTGAGCTATCTGCAACCTTGACTGAATCTCAAATCAGGAAAGGTAAACTTTTTCGAAAAAGTGACAAGAAACCAATCAAGGAATCAAAGACCATGGATGAACAGACTGGATCCCCTAAGAAGTCAAAGAAGCGAAAGGCTTCTCAGAACTTCGCCATGGTTACTCACAATGATCAAGTCGTCCCCAACCAACCAGCTCAACCCCCTGCTAGGAAGCCATACAATGGAACTGCACCCTTGTGCAACCAATGTAGCCTCCATCATCATGCCAATGTAAAGTGTCGCAAATGCCAAACTTGTGGACTTATAGGCCACACAGCAAGAGTCTGCCTAGCTGCAGCTGCACCAAACCAAGCTGGCAACAATCCCGCTCAAGGTCGTTTCCTACCAGGTTCTTGTTTCAACTGTGGCGAGATGGGTCATTTCCGAAGAAATTTCCCAAAGCTTGCTAATGCAAATCCAGCACAGGGATGAGCATCTGACCGACCAGAAGACAACATCGTTTAGAAATAATCACGTCTTATGTATTATGTTCTTTTGTTGTCAAGGTCCATGAAACAGTTGTTATCATTGTATATAAATAAATCTTTTATTTACATTGCAATGTATTTATGTGGTTGTATGTATAAAGAACATATCCCCTACAATACCGACAAGCAAGGAATCGTATTCCTTGAAAAGAAAACTACCCCCAAAATTTTTCCATCTTATGATCTCTTGCGTTTTCCACGAAATTCCTAAGTACCCGTTTATTCTAAGGAAACGAAGTACAAGGCGCAAGTTACAACACTGGACGAATACCCAAAGTACCACTATAAATCCTTAATAAGGGTACCCAAGGATATTTCCGTAAATCCTAAAATTTTTGTGTTCCTTAATTCGAATATTTTGTTTCTTTGAAAACAAAATCGAATTTTTGGGAGATCATGCTATCTTTTTAGATAGATCTCAGAGGACATTGAAGTCGAGCGACTGGTTTCCTGGTGTACCTTGAATATCCATATTCAATCACTAACAAGTTAATAACAAATTAATAACCGAGTTAAACAACTATGTGATTGTGTGCTTATGTGTTCATTTTCTTATATTTTTGTGTGATCCAAATTAGGTTATCCAAATCCTCGTAGAATCTTCCATATCTTCGTATAAGGGATTCATAATAGGATACCCAAAGGTACTACCTAAAATCCTTAATGGACTTCTACGTTGTAGTCAAGTCCCTTGGATTATGAAGTACCACTCCATAATTAGACCCCTTGAGTGGTCTAGTTAAATAGATTGATCCAAAAATCTGGTTAGGAAAATCATGTGATGATATAGTTGAAAGGACTCCTTGGTGCCCTAATTAAAAAGATCATCTGTCGATCTAATTAAAAGGACCCTATGGTAGTCTAGTCACCCTCATCACAGGTTTGATTTTTCTCCCCTAAACATTACAAGATAAACTGTGCGGACTGTGCAAGGAATTACGTAATTATGGATGCACACATAATTATGGAATTTAGTGCACAGAAACCACAGAAAGTTTTGTCATGTGCCTAGAGTTAACTCTATTCATTTCTGTTTCTGAGGAAGCACCCGTTGAAAATGACTCAGTTTGTTCATTTTCGTTTCTGAAGATTGTCTGTTGAGGAAATAAATATCCGTTTGATTATCCTTTTCATTTCCATTTCTAAGGAAGCACCCGTTGAAAATGACTCCGTTTGTTCATTTTCGTTTCTGAAGATTATCCGTTAAGGAAATGAATATCCGTTTGATTATCCTTTTCATTTCCATTTCTGAGGAAGCACCCGTTGAAAATGACTCCGTTTGTTCATTTTCGTTTCTGAAGATTGTCCGTTGAGGAAATGAATATCCGTTTGATTATCCTTTTCATTTCCATTTCTGAGGAAGCACCCGTTGAAAATGACTCCGTTTGTTCATTTTCGTTTCTGAAGATTGTCCGTTGAGGAAATGAATATCCGTTTGATTATCCTTTTCATTTCCATTTATGAGGAAGCACCCGTTGAAAATGACTCCGTTTGTTCATTTTCGTTTCTGAAGATTGTCCGTTGAGGAAATGAATATCCGTTTGATTATCCTTTTCATTTTCGTTTCTGAGGAAGCAACCGTTGAAAATGACTCCGTCTGTTCATTTTCTTTTCTGCAGATTGGCCGTTGAGGAAATGAATCCCCGTTTGTTTATTCCTTCATTTCCGCTTCTGAAGAATACTTGTTGAGGAAAATGACTCCGTTTGTTCATTTTCGTTTCTGAAGAATGTCCGTTAAGGAGATGACAGGATTATGCCTTGCTTATCTTTGATGGTTATAAACACAAAGTCACAGACAGAGCCCTACGAATAAATTTTGGGACGAAATTTCCTAAAGTAGGGGAGACTGTGACACCTGGGTCACTGCGACCATCAAACAAATACCAAGCCAATGAAATATTGTATTTCATACTTGGGATCTGTATAAATATGTGTATCTTTTGCACATATCAATTCTTGTTCGATTTCAAGCTCTAAATCACTTTCTGGAAGGTTATACGCGCACTGATGCGTAAATATAACCAGTTTAATACAACGAACACTCCGGAATAGTGAAATAGGCTTAACATACCTTAAATAACCTTTACATAACTTAGAAATAAGTTTTGAAGGTATGGCAAAATCAAGTTTAATCGTCTACAGGGACTAAACTTGACAAACTGCGAAAGTATGATGATTCGTACTAGAACAGACATTCTGGAACATGACCATAAGTTAAACACACCTTAAATATCCTTTATATAGCTTAGAAATAGGCTTTGAGGGGTTCGGTGTGCTAAAATAAACTTTTGGGGCATTCAGGGACTAAAAGCGTCAAAAAGTGCATAAGTTTGCATTTTCGCGCATAACTTAAGTTCTGAATACATCCGGACATCCAAAAATTTATGTAAGTACGAAAATATTTTATTTTAGTGTTTGGCATGAGAAAAATCCATTCGTCGCGCAATTTGGATCGTTTTTCACGCTTATGCGCATTCCGTCGTAATTAAACGAACATCGCGATCGTACGACCAAACGAACCAACATCCGGCAAATTTTTGAGCATGTTTCATATCCACAATGTTTAGGCATCATCTTAGGGCCTTAAAGTAGACTTAACGAGCCTTAAACATGTCGGAAATGGCCTTAATACACAACGGGAACTGAAATGGAAACTTTGGAAACTGTTTGCTGATCAGAAGGACCTAGGCGTGACACCTAGCCCCCTTGGCATCACACGAGGCCCTTTCAGATCAGCAAAAGCTATTTTAACAGCTGTTAACAGCTCTTATGCACTCCCAACTCAATTCCACTTGTCCCTTCCTGCTCATGAGGGGCCATTTTGATGTTCCATAACATTGCAACAAGTGTATGGTCAAGATCAAAGCACGGTATTCAAGAAACGATCCTAACGGTGGTCCATTTCCTTTAAATACCCACCACATTTTCACCTCATTCCTCACAAAATCTGATCTAAGTGCTCTAAGTTGAGGCCATTGCTTCATACCTGAGCTACTTGGATCAAGATTAGCTTTCGGGGACCCTTTGTAAGTGTTCCTTCGTTCTTTTATCGCTTTTCGAGTCCGAAAGTCAAACTATGTTTGACTTTATGCATTGACTAGTTTATGGTCAATGCGAAGTTCGTTTGAACTTCATAACGTGAGCGTAATCACGATGGTTATAGTCCCTAGTGACTATACCTACTGATTACCACGTTATCTAGGCTCAGTGATGAGTCGTAGTTTCGGCCAAAATGCGTGTTATTGCGTATTTTGTAACCAAACTACTTATAACCATTTGTTATGATACCAAACCTGTTTTCTATACTTAGTTAAGCATGTTTTAACATGCTTAGCTCATCACTTTTAGTTTAGTGCTTATATAGGGTCGTAAGGTAAGCGATCTAAACAATAGCTTATACTTTCGAACCCGACCCGTTTGGTCGATCATTAGGATCCGATCAAACACATTAGGTGACCATAGTATATAGGGAATAACCTCCCGAGGTTATACCTTATGGTCACGACGTTTAGTTAGTTGTATGATAGGTAGTTTATATGCCTTAGGTAAATTACCAAAATGCCCTTTTTACGCCAAAATTCATTTTAAGCATATGTGACATAACTTTTGGTATCTAAACTGATTTGGTAACAATATTAGACATGTTAAGGCATATTTTACTTATCATAGGACTAGCTTGGCATTCCGAACGCGTTTTACGCGAACGACGCGTTAAAGTAGCATAAGCTACCTAAACGGGTCGTAATGGGTCGTAAGCACTTAGGTTAGGTTTCATTTTAGTATGTAGGCTTTGTTAAACCATATTACACGAGTCTCCATACTCGTTTGGTTTACGAACCCTCATTCTACCCAATCCTCCGATTTAGGTCCGGTATATTAACATAGTTACCTATATTAGGTGCCGTTTGATATCCGTGATCTCTAGCATTGTTTGGTTGTTACTCAAGGACTACTAAGCAATCTCAGGTGAGTACATAGACCCCTCTTTTACTGTTTTCCAAACTGTTTTGGGGTGAAACACATGTGCCTACTTGTTACTTTCATGTTTCCATGTTTTCATATCACATACTTGCTATGTTCATTAGTACACTATTAGTACGTTGTTTTACATTACATTTCATGCTATGTATGTCCATTGTGTGCAAACTTAGTACATTGTTTTACATTACATTTCATGCTATGTATGTCCATTGTGTGCATACTTAGTACATTGTTTTACATTACATTTCATGCTATGTATGTCCATTGTGTGCATACTTAGTACATTGTTTTACATTACATTTTGTTGCATATGCTCATCCAGCATATGAACACATTATATTACATTTTGAACCGTTGTAACCATTTGACTATGTGAACCATCGTAACCATTTGATTATATGAACCGTTTGTAACTGTTGAACCGTGTGAACCATTTGCATCTGTTGACATGATTTACATTTGACAATAGACTTTGGACTATACATAAACATTTCTACAATTGTTAAACACTACATCTTGATGGTTTGGTTTGAGTAAGTGATTTAAGTAACGAGGCGTGTGTAATATGATACAAGCATGGTGGATACGCCGCTGGTACTTCCTATATATAAGTGTTTGTATGGTATTACATATCGTAGCGTTATTTGAATCATTTCAATTTGAGACATATAACATTTTATACAAATAACATACTTTTCACAAGACATTGTTCTACAAACAACTTATCTTATACAAACTCATTTTACATGGTTATTCATTTAACCATACATTATTCTCTTATTTATACATATCATCTGAACTTATTGTTTTTCAAACGATTTACAAAACAAATCAATTTACAAGGTTCATGATTAAACTTTATTAAACATTTTCTTAAACTTACAAGTCATGAATCCTATTTTCACAAAACCTATGTATCTCACAGGCATTTTTATGCTGACGTGCCTATTTTCACATGTGTTTTCAGGAGTTGATGCATAGGACTTATCGAGATACACTTAGGCGGACTTGGGCCTTAGTGACAATAAAAGATGCAAGACTAGTTATTTATGTTATATTTCTTTGATTGTCAAGATATTGTAACTCTTTTAATCAATAAAACAATATTTCAATTTCCATGTGTTATGAAACAATGATTCTGTTACAACACTCCCCGACGTTTCCGCCACGTTTCGTTGTCTCACGTGGTCGGGGTGTAACACACCAAGGTTTCGTCGAGTGACCCAAGGTTTCGTCGAGTGAGAGTGGTGGCGAAACTTCACATGTTTCTTCGTGGTGTGTGTGTGGTGTGTAACTCACCAAGTTTCGTCTATTGTGGGTTTATAATCTCAAATAGTTAATAATTTCTATCACTCATAAATCAAATAGTAACACAATATCTCAAGCATATAATGACACATGTACAACTACAAAGCAGCGAAGTTATGGAAACACAATTATGAACAAGTAACGTGTAGAGGAAAGACCTTGAAAACTCGGGTTGTCACATCATCCCCAACTTCAAAGAAATTTCGTCCTGAAATTTAGCACGTGGTTACTGTGGAAGCTAGTTAGGTTGTGTGGTTTCTTGGTTTTCCTAGGGCGTCACAACTATCGCTCAAGTCTTCGCAGGAGTTAGAGGTGATTTCGGGAGCGACGGTGTTGTTTTTATTCGAATGCGATCTCAATAATTCTTCTTGGATGTCGTCTTGGGATGAATTAGTTATATCCATCTCAAGTTCTTTTATCCATCGAAGAATTAGTTTCTCTAGCTGAAAGAATTCTTCGAGAAGCATTTTATCTAGAAGGGACGATTGAGAGTATTCGAGGGAGAGATACGGATTATTTTTACTCTCGCCCCTCTTAAGGCTACATGAAAACAATGGGTTTATATAGTGGGGAGTATAGTTTAAAAAATAACATTTTAATTCTTCATGATTTCCGCCACATAATTGACACCACGTACCATAAGAGGAGCAGTAAAAAAAACCAGAATCGCTCATGTTTGTGTCAGAAATTACCAACCGTCGGGATCTTATGGTTCTGTTTTCAGTATCTGATACTTGGGCACGGGGCATGTTGGTTGGGCACGGCCCCGTGTTCAGCTACTGTCTGACTAAAACATGAGACCACCTGGGTTTTCACACTCGTATTTGTTTGACTTTCATTGTAACAAATACCGTATTTGGAATAAAACTTATTTGAACATACTTGCTTTGTGTTTATACATGCTTATACCAATACAAACACGTGAAACAATTGCAAATTTGTTGAGTTTTATGCTATTAAACAAGGTTACATAAACTATAAGGGCTTATTGTGACATTTTGTGAAACTACAAAATAAGGGATCTAAATTGTCATTTCTGAAACTATATAAATACGAGGGTTAAAGTGCAATTATTTCAAAGTATAAGTTTTGGGTTCTTTTTGTAATTTTTGAAAACTTATTTTATAAAGAAATAAATATATAGTTTGAAATAAAAGTCCAAGGTTCATTTGGTCATTTTCTGAAACTTGAACTATAGGGACCAAACCAGCCACTTTTAAACTTTATTTAACTAATTTCCACTAACTAATTTAGTTTATGTATTAAGATTCCTACTTTAAAACTTAACCCAGTTAGTTTAACTAACTGACTATTACAGGGACCATTTATGTGAATTCTCAAAACTTTAGGGACCAATTATGTACTTCTGATGAAAGTATAGGGACTGTTATTGTAACTTTTCGAAAGTTCAGGGACTATTTTTGTACAAAATGAAACTTGAGGGGCTAAATTGTAAATATCCAAAAACCCAGTCAAAAGGGGGTCCTTCTGTATCGGACCGGCCCTACCGGGTTTCAAGCTCGCGACCTCTCGGTTGTAACACGAACGACTTAACCAGTTTATCCTCTGTACAGAGCTGTTAGAATTAGGAACATTAATTCATATATACACACATTAGGAAACTAGTTATTTTATTAAAATTAATTCTGAATTAAAAATGTTTAATTATCAACGAACCGGCCACACCCGGGATTCGAACCCGGGCATACTCGCACAAACAACACGCGCACAACCAGCTGGTCTACCAGCTTGGATGTGTTTTATTTGAAATCTAATAATATATATATTAGCATTATTTTCGAGCTGAATTACACATTCAGATCCGCAAGGTCGCGGATCTCATCAAAAACCCACCATATTCGATTTTTAATCCATTATTTCGACCTGTAAAGCTACCCACATGATCCCCAACCCATCCCAACTCGTTCCAATCATTCAAATGACACAAATTCGTGCTATAACCACTATGAATCAGAACTCTTTATTAAAAAAAAAAGAATTTAAAGTAGATCAAATCCACTAAGTTTTGTTGAATCTGAGATCTAAACTTCGTGTATTTAAGTTCCTTGCATTCCTAGCAACATTCCACACCATTTACAAACACTTAAACACCCGAAATCGTCGGATTAAAACCTGCAACTCGCCGGAATACTTACTTTTTCGCCGGAATTTTTCAATCCGATCATCCTTTCAATACCGGTTCGTTTTTATTGTTTCAATTAATTCTTTTATGCTTATACGATGTTTCTCCAAAGTTAATTTGAATATAACACAGATTTCCCGTAGAATTGAAAGAGTTTGACTTTTAGTTTGACCGGGTCTTCTGACTTTGACTTCTCTTTGGAGAAGATGACCAGGCCCTGTTTGGTTATAAGTATAGCAGTCTTAAACCAAACACAAACAGAAGCTTAGCCCAGTGGTTAAGACTCTGTTTGGTTACAATACAGACCTAGGTTCGAACCCAGGGGTCTGCATTTCTTTTTAATCAATTAATTTTAATATTTTCAACATTCCAATAATTTTTATAAGATTATTAATCAATTTTGCTTTTATTAAAAAATGTGAAATTAGTCAATTTATTTATAAAACTAATTTTTACAATATTGAAACAGTTTATTATTAAATAATTAATAATAAATCTATTTTTAGGAATTAAATTCTGAAATTTTCAGATTAATTATTTTATGTGTTAATCTTTACAAAAATAATGTTGCTACTGATATTTTATATAATTTCAATATTTATATAATTAAATCAGCAATATTCAAGTTCAATAATTAAAAATGTTATTTAATTATTATGATATAAATTAATTATATCACTTGTACAATATTTTGCCAATAATCATTATATTTAATTATGATACTAGTTAAATATATTTGATTTATTATTACAAAGGTTTAAATTAAATCGATTGTACTTTTTTTTTGCAATTTAATTATTTATGATAAATAAATATTTTTCATAAATAATTCCTCTATATCAGGATCATTTTTCCGAGCCCTCTAAACATATAATTCACAAGATCCTTCTATTAATCTAAACACTATCAAATACAATAAATACTCAACAAATCCCGTCAACACTATACGACCTCAATATTGATACATTATTCTTGTACGATTCATTAGGACAACTTGAGATTCCTTATTATCAGACACTTTAATCTTGACTTGCGTATTCGGAATCGCCTGCAATATAATGTGAGTACATAGATCCCCTCTTTTTACTGTTTTCGATTGTTTTGGGGTGATTCATATGTATCAAACGATTCCAATATTTCAACGATGGTTTCAAAACGATTGAGATGGTTTATACAAAACTAATAACGATTTCGATAATGTGAACGAACTTGTTGGTGGTAATTACATATCGAATGACATTCATTAATTTCGGCCAAACCGACCATTATTAGGTTATGGTACCATAGGATCCGACAAATCCCGTTATCAACTAGTCCCATGGTTATGTGTGGCTTAAGTGGGAAACGACTGAATCTGATGATTGTTAACTTACCCTTTGGTGGTTTGTTAATGCGAGAATGATTGGGAACGATGAACGAGTCACAAAGGTTTGAATGTTATTAGCGAGACGACCAAATGTAGTTTCCAAAATTAAAACAAGAACGATTTAAACGAATGAACGATGTTCTATAACGAGAACGAGTTAAACAATATTACACAACGATGTTTACGAAACTATATAAACCATTCAAGTTTTATTATAAGAACGATTTATGATTTGGTTTACATAAACAAATGTTTTGGGTTAAGATTCATGGCAAGGGTTATAAATTATGACCAATCTATTTTGACTTGGTTATTCATTTACAATACAAACATTTTACAAAACGAGGTTTTCTAATATCAATTAACGAAGTTGTAAAAGTTGTTTCAACATACAAATGAGCCATGAATCTGATACTCACACAAAAACTATGTACTCGCCAGCATTTCTTTGCTGACTTTGTTTTTACATATGTTTCAGGTGATGTTGCTTAATGTTGATTGCGAATAGGATGCATGCTCACTTAGGACCGGACGAGGCCTTAGTGATTTAATAACGATGATAAACTATGTTTGAATTGCTTGTTTAACTTTAAGACAATGTTTAATATTCAATAAAACGAAACCCTTGTATCCATGGTTTGAAACAATAATTCTATTACAACACTCCCCGACGTTTCCGCCACGATTTGTTGTTTTACGTGGTCGGGGTGTGACAGAAAAGTTGGTATCAGAGCGAATGGTTATAGAGAATTAGGTTATTAGTAAAATTTTGACCTAGACTATAACTTTCTAGGACCCCAACGCAAGTTGATTTGTGTTTAGAATTTAAAAAAAAATCGTATCTGCTTCGAAAATTAGTCATCCGTTCTAGGATGATTGATTACTAGGTTTTGAACTCTCTGTTATAAGGTTTTGAACCCTTCTAGTTTGACTCATTTTTGGCTTAGTGCCTTTTGAGTTTTCAAAATCTCGTCAGAGTTTGGGTCTAAATAATGTGAACACGTGCAAACTGGAAGAGTGAATGCCTGTACCCTGAGTTTTCTGTCTAAGGCTAGAGTGTTCGTACAAATCCACATAATCGGCCCCGTCACTCTTACCTGGGAACTCTTGGGGTGAGTGTTCACTTATAGGCGAGCATGTCTTCGCGATACATTATTTTGATTCATTATTTTGATTAGTCACTGCGTGTCGTTTGTTTGTTCGTGGTAACAAACAAATGATCGCATTCCTTGTGTTTTGTCGATACCTCTTTTGTTTTTCCTAATTTTCAATCTCACTCGATTCTCTTGTTTCCTTACTAGACAATGCCTCCTAGACGTGAAGCACAATCTTTTACTATTGAAGAACTCGCAGCCCTGGTCTCTCAGCAAGTGGCTGCTGTGCTTGCTGGTGTTGTGACCCAAGTCCACGAGATATACAACAACAACAACAACAATAATAACAACAACAATAATGCACCGTGTAATTTCAAGAATTTCAATTCTGCTAAGCCGCTAAAGTTTTCTGGGTCACAAGGAGCAACTGCACTCCTTCAATGGTTCAAGAGTATTGATGCGTGTGAAGTGTTATATATATTAGGTGTATATTTTAAGCCCCTTTAACACTTATTTTTAGCCAAGTTTTAAATTTATAAAACACGATATTTTACTAACACTAAACACACATATGGGCAAGTGCACCCATCGTGAGCGTAGTATAGTGTTGGCAAGATACCGAGGTCGTCCAAGGACACAAGAGCTTTTAATACCGGTTTATCCTCAACGTCTAATCAAAATAAAAAGTTTAGAAAAAAATGTTTTAAACTAAGAAAAATAAAAACTAACTAAAACGCTGAAAATAAAAATAAAAATAAAAACAGATAGACAAGATGAATCACTTGGTTCCGACTCGTATCTAGTGTAACCTTTGATTATTTTCGCACTTTTGCACATAATTAAGAGATTATCTTAGTTATTGTAGTAGGCCCCTCTTTTGAAGGTGACGTTACCCTCACCCCAGTAGTTTGAGTCAGCAAGGATACAATCCTAAAAGGGTGGATTATTGGAAGATAATGAATTAAGTTATTAATGCAATATTATGGTAGGCCCCTCTTTTGGAGGTGACGTTACCCTCGACTAAGTAGTCTGAGTCAGCAGGGATACAGTCCTAAGTAGCCGGGTTATAGTATTAATAGTAGTTAACTTATGAGGGGATCAAAGAGTTTGGACCCCCGCCATCCTATACCGTGAAGTATTGAAGGAGGTCCTACTAAATTTGACACAGGTCCATTGCAGGACCTCTAAACGCTGAACAATGGCAAGACCTTTACCAAACCGTTCCCTTAACCCCCGACCAGGTAGCCAACATACCTCCATATAGACCGTGGAGATATGAATGGTGAAAGTCTTTTATTTTATATAGACAGTAAAATAATTTCAAGACACCACGGACAAACGATAAAGAAAGATCACCTTCAACATAAGCAACTAGTTATTAAAGTCATTAATACGAAACCAAATAAAAAGTGCAAAAGATTAGAAATAAATATTATTACACTAGACACTTTGTCTTCACCAAGTGATGTAACAGACTTAGGCAAACATGGCCTTGATTGTCAAGAACTCTTACGATCAATCTTGGATCCCGAGACGACTCACACACTCTACGATGGACAATGGATGATGGTGGTGGATGATGGTGTTATGGTGGTGGTGGGTGGTGGGTGAAGTGTGAGAGAGGTGGTGTGCCAAGGGATGGTTTGAGCTTGAGCCAAGCACATCTATTTATAGGCTGAATAGAAGCTCGGGCACGGCCCCGTGTCCACTCGGCACGGCCCCGTGTCCACATCCATCTCTTTCTTCATTAAATGCAGCTTTGTCTTATTAGTTGACCACGTCCCCGTGTCCGCTGAGCACGACCCCGTGGTGCAGAAGAATCTTTGTACTATGCAGATTTGCTGGATTGTGCGAATCTTATAGTTGACTACGGCCCCGTGTCCGCTGAGCACGACCCCGTGGTGGGCAATAGAAGCTTCTACCACTTTGTCTTTTCTGCTGACACTTGGGCACGCCCCCGTGCTGGCTGAGCACGGGGCGTGTTCAGTCTTCTGTCTTCTTGTTTTGCTTGGGAAGATGCTGTCGTGAGGTCGGGCATGTCACGTCTTGTTCCTTTTCTTGTATTTATGTTAGATTTTGATGTCTTTTTGCTTCTTTTGTTAATTTGAGCTTATTTAATCCTGAAAATACAAAAGGAAGACAAAAGCACACTTTTTCCAACATTAGTACTAAAAAGGGGTTAGTTTTATGCCTCATTTGATGAAATTTATATGTTAATATTTGAACACATCAAGTGTCGAGAACACATTCAGACATGTGCAATGTCCGAATGGGCGTAAGGTTGAATTTGCTTCGAGTGTGTTTGAGAAGCGTGCTCTTACGTGGTGGAACAGAGTGATGCGCGACAGGGGTGCCGAAGTGGCGTTGGCACAAACATGGGAAGAGCTTCGAGCTCTCATGATGAGAGAGTTATGTCCCCGTCACGAAATTCTAGCTTTGGAACGAGAGTTTGACGATCTGAAACAAGATGGGGGAGAACACCGTGCGTATACGAATCGATTTGTGGAGCTCAGTCTTTTGTGTCCTACTATGGTTACCCCGTTGGAGAAAACGATAGAGAGGTATATCGATGGTCTACCCGATTCTATTCTGGATATAGTGACCGGTATTAATCCTACCACCCTTCGCCAAGCAATTGAGTTGTCTGCTACCCTGACTGAGTCTCAAGTCAGGAAGGGTAAACTCACCCGCAAGGGTGATAAAAAGAAGGCGACTGATTCTGGGATGGACAAGAAAGAGGGTAAGGGTAAAGAAGGTGAGTCATCGAAGTGTGAGAGAGGTGGTGTGCCAAGGGATGGTTTGAGCTTGAGCCAAGCACATCTATTTATAGGCTGAACAGAAGCTCGGGCACGGCCCCGTGTCCACATCCTTCTCTTTCTTCATTAAATGCAGCTTTGTCTTATTAGTTGACCACGCCCTCGTGTCCGCTGAGCACGACCCCGTGGTGCAGAAGAATCTTTGTACTATGCAGATTTGCTGGATTGTACGAATCTTATAGTTGACCACGGCCCCGTGTCCGCTGAGCACGGCCCCGTGGTGGGCAATAGAAGCTTCTACCACTTTGTCTTTTCTGCTGACACTTGGGCACGCCCCCGTGCTGGCTGAGCACGTGGCGTGTTCAGTCTTCTGTCTTCTTGTTTTGCTTGGGAAGATGCTGTCGTGAGGTCGGGCATGTCACGTCTTGTTCATTTTCTTGTATTTATGTTAGATTTTGATGTCTTTTTGCTTCTTTTGTTAATTTGAGCTTATTTAATCCTGAAAATACAAAAGGAAGACAAAAGCACACTTTTTCCAACATTAGTACTAAAAAGGGGTTAGTTTTATGCCTCATTTGATGAAATTTATATGTTAATATTTGAACACATCAAATACCCCCACACTTGAATCTTTGCTTGTCCTCAAGCAAAACTCTTTAATTTGTGGCTATTTACACTCCCAAATGGAATGGGTAGAGAAGAAGGTTTTTTTTTGGGCTTGTCGTAGAGTGTCGGGATTTCCAAGATTCTTTATTTAATTTTATTTTTAATTATTTACAATCCTATTCGTCATGATTTATTTAAAACTTTTCATAAGATAAATTACTTATTAGGGCATAACATGCCTTTGTAAAATTCTATTTATATACAAGTTCACATACCTCACGGGGATCATTCAACACTCGGCCGAAAATGTATTTTTGTGGATCACTCGAGAGCGGCATGGAACTTACTCCTACCATAGGCTGGCCAAGCAATCAATCCTCCTCCTTTTTAACTTATATACCTTTGTAAATATCAAGAGGACTTTGTGGGTTAAGGGTTAGGCTTGGGTTAAAGGTAGGTGGTTGGGTTGGTGGTTAGTAAAAAGGGCGAAAAGCGTAACAAGTGTCGGTTTTTCGTATGACTTTCTATTTTTGTAACTTTTATTTTGATGAAGCTATTTATTCAAACAAAGTTATTTTTGATGAACTTGTTTGTTTATTTTCTTTTGCTTCATCATCAATACAAATTTTTTTTTTTAAAGTCATATAAAGAACCGAACTTGTTACTAAAACAAAGGGGTAAAAATGAAAAAGGTTTTGGTGGGTAAAAAGGGTGTTAGGTTTGGGTTATGGAATGAAAAGGTTTAGGCTCAAAGGGGCTAACTAGGGGGATTTTGGGTAGGTGGTAAAAAAAAGAAAAATAATGGTGTAGAAATAAAAAGGGTTAGTCCTAATGCCTCCATCATTTACTTACTCGGGTTTAAGTTGGTAAGGACCGGGAATGTATCGTCATGGCAAGTTCTAGAGTCGTAAGAACTAAGCGGCTATTCACACAAGAAACGAAAATGAGCATTTAGTCAAATGATATGTAAGTGTTTGCTCAATAAAGGCTCAAAACTCACTTTTGTGGGAATGGGTTTTTATGTGATCAAGTATATATAATTAAATTTTAACTAAGCTTGTCATGCCTTTTCATAATTTTCTTATGTTGGTTCTTTTTATCACGACGCTATCGGTTGTAAATTCGTAAAAATATAACCTTTTTAAGAACTTGAATTTCCCGAATTAAACCTAGACAAGTAAAAAAAATGAAATTTTTTTGAAAAAATTTTGGGTGATTAGCGGTTCCAATAGAGTTTTGTTTAAGGCTTGTATTTAGGACTTGCAAGTTTCAAGGTTTTAGCATCCCCCCCACACTTAAATTACACATTGTCCTCAATGTGTCCCAAAAATAAGTTTTTAGGTTGATTGAATGTGTAAAAAGGTGTGAAAAGCAAAAAATTTTGTGTTACTGGCAACCTGGACACGACCCCGTGTTGAGTGAACACGACCCCGTGTTCAGGTGCCAGTAACGAAAACTTACAGAAGGTGAACACGGGGGCGTGTTGAGTGGACACGACCCCATGTCTGTCAAGGTCTGCAGAATTAAAACAAACAGCAGGTTCAGGGGTGTGGGCACGGGGGCGTGTCGGCTGGACACGACCCCGTGTGGACAGTCTGCAAAGTTGAAAAAACAGGTTTCTTTCTTCGTTTTTCCAGTCCTGGCTTTAAGAGTACTAATGCTTAGTACTTTAAGCCTCGTATATACCTGCTTAATCAATAAACACTCCACCAAAACATAGCAAACATCCTACTTTTACCAAAGTTAACATCCATGTCAAAGTTAAAAGAAAAAATAAATGCAGAAAATAAAAGGAGTTAGGGAAAAGTAAATTGTTCAACACTTGGCACGCAGGCCATCAATTGTTCAAGATTAAAAAGGGTTAACCTGGGGAGTCATCAACCAACCGCTTCCTCCTCTGCTCCTCTCGCCTACTCCATAGCATCGTCATCATCATCATCGTCATCATCCCCTCCATGGCGTGCAATGTGGTCTCGTATGTATCCAACATCGTCTTGGATCTCGGATAGGTTTCTCTCGATAGCTCCGACCCGGTGGTAGGTTTTGCTCGCCATGTTATAGGTGTTCCTAGTGCACATAAGGTTTTCCTGCAACAAATCATGCAAACTTTGAAAGTTAGGAAAACCGCCTCCCGAGGAGGATGATTGGCCCGGATCACCGTGGGGTTGGTATTGGTACTGATGATGTTGCGGAGCTTGGAGGACAAGCGCTTCTTGTGGGTTCCATGCAAGACCCTGCATCCTTTGAAAGGTTACCGTCCCGTCTTCTGCCTCATAAATCAGGTTCATTGAGCGGCATATGTGAATATCCACTGTACCCGACCATGGGCTCCTCTCAAATGACCTAGGTATGTGGGCGAAGTGCTTGAAGAGATGGTACACCCATCCCCCAAAGAAAATAGGAGTCGGTGCACTAGCAAGGCGGTTGTGATGCATGTTTCGGAGCATGAGGAACGGAACATCGAGCGGCCTGCGGTTGTGGATGCAGTGGAGGACAACCAAATCTCTTAACCCAACGACGCGACTACTGTCATGCCTTTGGCTAAGAGAGTAGCCGAGGAGCCTATGAATGTATCTGTATAGCGGATCCCTCAGCTTTGTACTCTTAGTGCTGCTCGGATTGTAGAACCCCTCTCCAATCTGGGCCCACATGGCTTGGCGTTCGTTGTCACCTACCTCTCTCATTCCCCCAGTATTTTCTTCGTTTCCCGCATCCTCTTCCGCATACAACCCGATAATCGACCCAAATTGTGCCATAGAGATCAAATACTTCGTTCCGCCACATCAGAAAGCTACCCCGTCATTGTCGAACGGGTCGCACCTCGAGTTGAATGTGAAAGTGCTATAGAATTCCAACGTGCATTCGTGGACGGAACGGAGCCGAGTTGTTAGGGCGACTCTGAGTGGTCCCGTGACAATGTTGTTGAAACGGTCAATTTGATTCACCATGGTTAGCAAGTCCGTGCAAGCTTGCCTCGGGTATTCCTCAAGCCTTGTTTGAAGAATTTCGTATTGAGCTCTTGCATCGAGCTCATTGGCGTTAAATCTTGTGAACTTCCTGGCCATCTGCAAGAATACACCAAAAGTTAGCACGAAACAGAAATATTTTCGGACAAAACTGCAAACAGCGGGCTGGACACGACCCCGTGTTCAGCGGACACGGCCCCGTGTCCAGGGGTCTGTTACTCAAAAATCCCATTTTTCGACCCGGTTTCAAAAACTTGAAAATTTTTGGTCCAATAGGTGCGGTTTCCCCCGAAAATGAAACCCTAAGCATCGTTTTCCCCAAAATATCCCGTTTACCCTATCAATCTTATCTCTTTCGGTTCAAGAACAAGGGTTTGGGGTTTTTGTGCGAAATTGGATGAATCTATGAACAATACAAGTGTATCTACTTCCCTTAACACTAATCTAACTAAATGCAAACAGATCTAAACAAAAATTTGAGGTTCGATCCGGATGAACTTCAAGAACCCTAGATTTTTCCCCAAATTTTTGGTGTTTTAACTACATGCAAGTAACTAATCTAACTACTAAAAGTGATAGAATCATACCTTGATGTTGTTAGAGCGATAGGAGACGTTGAAATTCAGCGAAAAATCGCCTGAAACCAGAGCTTTTTCGGGGAAACGGGGCGTGTGGAATGAAGTAACTGTTTTGAAAAAGGGGATTTATCCCGACTGTAGCGCGGACACGGCCTCGTGCCGAGCGTGGTTTAAAATTTTTTTTTTTTAAGTGCTCGTGTGAGTGCCCTCTTTTTCCCATAAGCTATGGTTAGAAAACTTACCGCTTTATTTTGTTGTCTCAATCGTTCGTAACTTACCAGGCATGATGTTTTTATTCTTCCACCGTTTGAAGCGAGATCTCTTCTTCTTCATCCTCAATGAAT